>JAPSES010000097.1:13515587-13534608 GCA_029822895.1 Maxillicosta whitleyi | reverse complement strand
TCAGATTATCAAAGCAATGCAGGAGCCGAAGCAGGAGATGGAAAAGTGGAGCATTTTGCGCCCTTCAGCACCACCGATGAGAGATAAAGTGGTGATGACCTAGTACTAATGTGTGAATGCTGAACAAGTTTTTTTTCAATGTGTATTTTATTAAAAGTGTGCTTGAACTTTCAGTCCTGGAGGGAATCTAATACAAAACAAAAACATTTTATATCTTTTTAATGGACCTGTTAAAACTCTCACCTAGAAATCATGGCAACTTGACAGTGTACCCTGAGGCTCAACTTGTGTAAAACCTCTGCAGAATTTTGCAGTTTATCTGTTGCCCAAAGCTGCTTGAGCAGGAACAGACAGTGTTTTGTTCACAGAGGACCATGGTGCTGTTTCAGAGAGACTCAACAGCGGTTTATGTCTCAATGTAAAGCAAGTTCTTTGTCTCCTGGTATAATTAACGCATTTTGAGTGATGGTGCCAAAAGCTTTCGGTGGTGATGGTGGGAAGAAAGGATAATAAGAATCGAGCCGTGCTTATTCAGCAGCATTGATTGGTGTTTGATACGTGTGATGTAAAGGCCTCCACCTTTCACCCTCCTGGGGCTTAATAAGGCCTGGAAGGATCACCAGTAAAACCTGATACCGTGTGGATTTACAGTATGGGTGCGAGGCAGAATTTACCTCCATTCATGGGACGTGTGTCTATAAATGTCACTGAAATCTCACTTGTGTGGAGGGAGGAGAATCAAAACATCAGAATTCCCTCTCAGAAAAAAAGCAGGAAAAGACATGGAATTTAATTTTGTTGACAGTAATGAAATGAAAATTGTTATTTCTTTATTTTACTTTATTGGCATTTCCACCAATGACAGGTAATTAATGGAACACAGTTGACATTTTTTAATCAGATTAAACACAGGGTTGCTGTGGTTTAATTTCAAATAATCATGATTAAATAACATTAATTTTAATCTATATTAATTATGTTTCTTTTTGTTTGAGGAAACGCAATGCATATGCGCTTAACATGTGTGTAGCTAGGTGGACGACAGGTTAGCCAAAATGCTAACAGAAGCCCTGACTAGCGTACGCTTTGCATTAATGAGGTATTTTAAACTGGAAGTGCTTCTGTGAAAAGAAAACACCACCCTGTAGAGTGTGCATAATGCTTTATGTCAGTGAACTGTACCGTCTTCGGTTTTTTGGTGCTCAAATTACCAATCGAGAGGTCAACGTGCTGTTTAGCGTCTTTATTGATTGCATGTGCGATGATAACTCTACATGGGAAAAGTGCCTGAAATGCATTGCAACCCACATTCAGTGTTTTTCTGTGCTACAGATCGGTTAATAGCATTAAAAAATTTAATCGGATTAATCATGGTAACGGATTAATCTGTGTTAATTTTGACCACCCTTAAAAAAATGAAAAAAGTAACCCAGTCAGATTTAGACATGCACATTGAGCTCTTTTATGAAAGTAAATCTGGCCTTCAGATTGTCATAGTTGAATTTTAGATGTGTACTTGAACACATCGTACTGCTTTGTTTTCCTATAAATGTCATCTGAAGGGCAAGTCTATAATTCTTAAGAATACATTATGTAGATCAACATTTGTTCTTGTTGTAAATTCAGTGTACACATCCGGATCATAACTTCAAAGAAAATCCTTGTTGTTACAGTAAATAATTGAAATTCACAGCTTGTTTGCACAATTTCTTTGTATCCTGTGGGGCAGTATCTTTAGTGAAAACCCTTTATTGAGTTGATAATACCATTTTAATTGTGCAATAGCAAGTTCGCTCTTCCTTGATGCTTGAAAATCAGTGAACCAAGCGCCTTTAGAGTGGTTGTTATGTAATAAAGATGAGTGTGTTTGTAATGGTGCCTGCTGTTTGTGAACCTATGAATGGATGGAGAACAGCCACTGTTTCTGTTTAATTATCATACAATAATTAACTGATGTTAACTAACACAAGGGATGTAGCCTACTAATTGTTAAATTCTAGGCCGGTACTGATATCAGTCTTTGTGTTTTGTTTTGTTTTGTTTCCTCCCTTTTAAGAAATGTGATTATAAAACACTATCTGTCTCTCCCGCTATTCATTCACACATTAATGAAACAACTTTTGGTATAATTCAGATCACCACTGACCACTGCTATCTGAAACTGTCATCTTATTTGCAGATAAGAGGATATTCAGCTTATTATATAGCTCAAATAAAACATTTTTGTTCATGTACTTAAAGGGTGTGAATGGAGGTGGAGATTATATAACAGAGCTTTGAAAAGTCACAGAAAAGTTTTGAGATTTTTGTCTGAAAAGGTGTGCGCAGAAAAATGAGATGAAAATGCCAGAAGGAGAGTGTGGAGGGGTCCTACATCTACTCTGCCAATGGAGGTGAAGGGCTGAATATTGCGTGACCTGCACTGACACAAGCGGCTAGTGCCATCTGGTGTGTGAGCAATTACAGAGGGTCAGAGTGTGACCCTCACATCCGTGGATATGCAGACTGTATAGGTACGCATTTTGCATACAAATACTGTTTTCAATTTTTGCCCTCCTCTTCTCGTAAATGACCCGAGTAGCAAGTCAGAAAGTGCATCGTCCCTTACACAGCTGGGTACAATTGCATTCTTTGAAGAGCACTGCTGTGAAACACACTGACTCCTAAGCTCAGGAGTGAAAGCCTGCACCGCTCTTTAATAATGCATCAGGTTCGAGTGTTGTTGAAGGGTGGGGGCTGTGTCAGGGGTGGTTTAGGTGTGAGGGGTCCTACTGGGTCCTATGAAGCTGTGGTCTGCAGAAACACACGTCAGAGAAATGGTTTCATTCGCAGCCCAGATCTTATCCCACGGATTAAGGAAAGCATGAGCCGGCATTAATTAATCAAAACATGTCCAGGGTCTGAAAGGCAATTTATTGAAATGGAATGGCAGATTAAGCTGGAATTATTTATAGATTGCTAGAGTGGGGTTCTGATGTATGAAATAGCCTAATCAGGCGAGGGTTGTTTTCTCTGTCAACTCTGCATTGCAGTGGAGAGATCAGATTGGTAGAGGCTTTCGTGTGGAGCACTGTGCTTTGTCACGGTTTCCCTCTCAATGTGTAAGCGGAGATTGCCTAATACTGTGGTGTTCAAGAATGGGACTGCAGATTTCATATCTGTTAATGGCGTTTACCAGGCGGGAAACATAACCGAGAAGAAAAGCAGCATTTTCTTCGTTACATAAGCTCGTCGGTGCTGAGGCGTAAAAAATGAAAAATGACTGATTACTGTCGCACTGTACTCAAATCCACTTTCCTCTGGAGCAATTGCAGAGTGCCCACCTTATCTAGGTGTACACACGCCTTTGTCTGCACTTCTGTGGGGACTGAGAACGTGGCTGCATGCAGGGGATTATTATGAGTGCCTTGCAATGAGCACGGCTGTGTTTTTCAACTTGTTAACCCCACAGTGAGGAGATGTGTGCTGTGAGAAGCTGAGTGGACAGGAGCCTGCCCTCGGAACAGAGGAGGTGACATGTAACACAGCAGAGAGATCGAAAACTGAACACATCAGCTATAATGTTCTGGCCCAATGCCCTTTATGTACCAGTTGGTAAACTTACATGACATGAGTAGGATATTATTTGCTCTCGCTCAATACTTTTCTTATTTCTACTGTTGCACATTTGCTAAATAATTACATTTTGTTTGTTGAACCAAAGCAACTGAACTCAATAATGCTGAGACTTATACTGTATTGGAACAGTTCTGTAAATCACACTTCTGAATAACAGGTCAAGAAAAAGGGATCCGGTCCAGCACGCTGTACCCATAATTTCATATGATTTAATTTATTTAAATTGTTAAATTTAATCCACATTTTGTTGTTAGGGTCATGCTGAACAGATAATTCATTATGCATTTGTCACAAATTCAAACCCTGCAATTGTCTTGCTTTGTTGCTAACTAATAAAAAAGATTAGGTTAAAAAAAAATAAAAAATAAAAAGCAGACAAATGGTGCTTTAAAACAGCATTAAAAAATACAAATTACTGCATACACCACTGGATGCCCCAGTCAGCAGTCTGTTAATGTGCTGTTAGAGCATATCTAAACGAACAACATGAGGAAAGCAAAAGCCTTAGGAGTCTCACCAGGTTAATGAATATGAACATCATCTACAACAGGGTGTTTCTAATTTAATACTTCATAAACTGCAGTCCTCATGGAAAGAGTCCTTAAAGATGAGTCAGCAGGTGTCACAGTTGATTACTGGTGATTCTGCAATTCAGTTCTTTTCACTCTCAGAGTAAACTGACAAAATAAAATATGTTTATATAGTTTTTATGCTATTATCACAATAGAAACATTCCTACTAAGGTGCTTGAATATCTAATTAAAGTGAATATTCCATTATAGGTCCTGTTTACACATAGTGTGTATATGCTTATTAAGGTCACACAGCAGCTTAGCCTATATTCATTCATATTTAATTCTTTATAGGTATTTGCACAAAACTTGTTGATTTCCAGCTCTTTCACAGTTCCTAAAAGTCAGTGTGTTTCTCCTTCTCACCAGAGATGTTGGCTTTTCTTTTCAACATGCATCTCTGTCCTTGAATACTGTTGTGATGATTGTAAACAGGAAAGAGCCTGTCTGTCACAAACTGTAGTAAGAACCCTGGTCGAGACACATATTGTGAAAGCGCTGTGTGAAAACCATCTTAAAACACAGTTATGTCCCATATCTAAATCAGAAAGTTCAGTTTTTATAATACGGCATAATTCAGAGTATTCAAACAAAATTAGAATATATGAATTAAAGGGATAATAGTGGAATGTAGAGTCATTATTTGACTAGTTATCAACCCTGAAATTAATCGATCACATAATTTGTGGATTATCAAGATGTTTGATCCAATTTAGTGTGCAAACATTTTGTGGAGAACAGAATATCCTGCTTCTTCTACTCTTCTTCTGCTCCATCAGGACCAATACAGACAGATTTTACAAGTTTCACCCCCTCAAGCAATAAGACCTTTGACCCTAGAATGCCTCCCCCATCCTTATTTTCTCCACATCTACACGATGCACCTTCTCAGCTTCTCTTCATTAAATATCCTATATCAGAACAGTGCAATATCACCTGAAAGTACTTGAGTTTGCTGCTATATTGCTGTATAATTGCTGTGCAATATGTTATTGCAGTTTTATATTATTATTTTTTAAAAGCGACCACATTTTTATTTGTACATTTTATCCTGTATGCCATATTTTTGTTGTGAGAGTCTGATGGTGAGATATAATCTTTCATTTAGGGGTGTGTTCAAAATATAGATATGGGGATACATTGTTGCGGGCTCCTCACCGTACACATATTGATACAGAGGCATCAGTATTCATATTTCACATGCACTAAACAATTAGCTTATCAAGTTTCTGAAATGACATCTGACTTTGCATGTTTTAAGTTTATCAAAAGCCATCTTTATTTGTGCACTACAGCCAAGTTGTTAATGCAGTGTTTTACATGCACTACAGTGGAATTGTTACTCTACAGCAAAATAAAATAAAATAAAATAAAACATTTGGGTATACATGTGTCTGTTTTCTTTAAAATGGTAAAAAAGTAAAAACTGTAAGAAAAAAAACAAAACAAATATAGGCCTAAAATATCAGGATGCATATCGCGTTGAATACCATGTACCACAATGCACATGTCATATTGTGACCCCTGTAACGGGATATGTATTGTATCGCGAGGTTTTTGGCAATACCCACCCCTACTTTCATTGTAAGAGACGCTAAATGTATGTTTTTGAATGACACTTGTTTTATGTTGCTGACACCACTGCGCTCTGATGACACTACACAACCACGTTTGTTCATTGAAACCAGTTTATGGAATCATGTAATTTGTGTGTGGGTCTTCTGCTTTTGAATCACAACTCAAGCAGGTCTGGAATCATATTGATTGATCCCAGCTTTATATGTTGCCTGCGGCGAACTCTGTCTGACCCCACCTTCACTTTTGGTAGTTTATCTGTCATGGGAACGTAATGGAACACCGGTACCTCTCCTTGACCCAGCGCACACTGGATCAGTTTGATGTCCTTACATTAGCAGGAAAACATTTGATAAGAAGGTGTAAAATGAAGATCAGACTTAACTGTGTGTCATGATGCTGAGGCGGTGTATGGGCATGGGATGTACTCTGTACAGCTGTGTGTTTCAGTGACTGATTTCATGAATGACTTTGTGTGACTACTTACCTTATCTGCTCTATAGCTGCTAGCCATGGCTCAGGACAGCACATTAGCCTATAGATGGATGCCGTCATTATGTAGATAAATGACAGAGGTTTCCACTGCCCCCAGAAGGCCACCATGAAACGGGAATTATGTCAGCAGTATTATTCCTTAGCACTGGCGCCCACAACACGCTTTCACACATGCTTCTGCAGCGTTCTGCTTTTCCCTATGGTACGTCTGGAGATAAAAGGGTGTTTTCAGAGCAAAATGAGATTCATAAACTACTGTGTCATTCTGTGTTTGTTTGTTTTGATCCAACAACAAAGCCAAAAAAAGAGCAATACATGCATACATGCAATACATACTGCACGGTGGGTGGTTATGTAACTGCATGGGAAACGAGTAGATGTGTTAAGACATCGCAGATTTTGTACCCTCTTACGGATTTTTGCCACTCACACCAGGCAAAAAAAAAGAGTCCAGTCTGTTTTTTTTTTGTTTTTTTTCTCTAGCGGTATAAGCCTGGCACTAGTTTCCATCCACCCTCAAAGCCGCTCTGCTAACACTTCATGAATCTGTATGACTGTGCCAGCAGTGGGGGAGGTGGCTAATAAATCTTGCAAATTTCTTCAAATACTTAGTCTGGACTGAAATGAGAACAAGAATGCTATTGTGTTGCCGGAATTTAACACAGCGAAAACTATTACACATCGAGGAGAAACTGGTTGTAGAACTGCAGCAGATTTGAACTCAAGTGTTGGCTGGTTATTTGCTCCCCATTGTGCATTTGATTATTTTTTTAACCTGAAATCTGGCACACACTAATGTACAATTGTAAACTGTTGTGCAGCCTAGGTGATAATTATTACACAATATCATAGCTGCAAGTACTTGACTTCATCTTATTTAAAGACATAATTAATTGCATTAATTTGTAGGAGGCAAAAATAGATAATGGACTGTTATAGTTGATCTGAATATTGAACTTGTAATGCATTGATAATGTGATGTTGTAGCCAACAAAATGCCATTAGTTTAAGAATAAAACTAGTAATTGTTCTATGAAAGTGGCTGAAGTGTATTGTATGTACATTATTTTGTCATATTTACATAACCATCTTGAACCAAATAAGTCATTATTTAGAGAAGCTTTGGACCGAAAGGCAAGAGAATGGCCCCATTAAAGGACCTCAGATCAGGAATATCTTACCACCAGCAATAAAAACATCAACTATTTTAAAAGTTTTTAATCATAAGCCCAAATTCAAACAAACACAGAGTTTTGAACACTGAATCCTAGTGTTGATTTAAGCTGCCATTAAGCTCTTGATTATTGGCGACCACTGAGGCTAGTTCTGCCAATACCAAAATAAATAACTAAAATGCCCCAAGGCCTCTGATTAATCAACCAAACTTGAATAATGGGTCTTGGATGTGACTAATCTCTGGCATCACAATGTATTTCAACTATGATTCACAAGATACAATTCCAAAGTACAGTGATTCATTCATCCTCAGTTTTATGCATGTCCCTACATGTGCTTTTTCATCAGTTAAAACAATCCAGTCAGTGTTTTCAACAATCAGATTATAACTGTCTGTGATAGAAACTAGAGTTCAACTGATGGCAGATTCCTAAAAGCAGGAAAAAAAACATATCCAATTAACTGGTTCATGCCATTTTCACTTCTCTGCACCAGGATTGTAACACTGAAAAGGCATTATACATGTCTTGAATGAATTATTTATTTCTATTAAAAACCGGACAATTGTTAAACTGATTATTCATGTGAAAATAAACTCAATACTCAACTAATGGTTTCAGGCACAATAAACCCCGCCCCTCACACGTATTGTAACTTATTTTGACATCGATCCGGCTGTTGTCATCATGTCTATGCATGTGCTGATGTCAGAATATCAATTGCCTCTATATATGCCAAATTTGAAGTAAAGTGAAACAAAATTTATATCATAGATATTATAAGTAAATGGGAGAAAACAAGAATCAAGAAATTCATAGAAAATTTGAGGTTTAACCTACTTTTCCGAAAATGTAACCACATCTATTCTGGGTCACTGGTAAACTATAAACTTTGAACTTTGTTGCTAGTTGTCATTTTGTTGCTAGACTGTTAACAAACAAACAAACCAAAAACAATACCCTTTTCCTCCCTTGCAGGGGGTGGGATAATAACAATTAAAAACTGTTGAAGTGCAACACACTAACCATATAGAAATGTTGGTAAAAACAAGTATTTTATTTTCAGATGAGACACCCAATATTAACTATTTTCCATATCTGCTGACACTAATAGTGTGTAAAACGTCCCATCTGTGCAATAAATGTGCCAAACCCATCTCTGATATAAACAACTATATCTGTTTATTTCAACATTCATATTTGTGTGATCCATTTTACGACAGAAACATTGTCAAAACAAACAGAAATCCCTCGGCAGCATATATACTACATGCAAAGATATGATATGCACATGATCTGATTATGATGCCCATATCACAACGCACCTTTTGTGTAATTTGTCTTCCTGTGGTTATTACATTATGAAGTGTAGTGAAGCTGATATGATATGAAGCCTTTACTGTATATTTCCCTTAGTTTATTATATTTATTTTCCTCTCCTACCGCTTCCCCGAATACTCTGCATTAAGTACACTGAAAGTGAGATTTCTGTAATTGAAGCAAAATGCACATGTGCACACAAGGGGGTATGATGAAATGCAGAGGGAGTTAAAGCGCAGTGCAGATGAGAATTGAGAGAAGATCAAACCAGTACATCAGGATTCTGTATGAGTAAGACAGAGATGAGGGAGGGAGGGAAGGAGAGATGGAGGGTGAAGGCGAGGGGCAACCCCCCTTTCTAGACGAGGGATTCCTTTACTGCAGTGATCAGCAGTCCCCCTCTTCCTCCTCCCTCCTCAGCAAGTCTACCCCTCCCCACCTCCATCCATACTCCCAGCTTTCTCTTTTTACCTCTCTTCCTCTTCCTCTGTTCTCCTTCATCTCCTTTCCTTCCTTGGTGCCAACATCTCTGCTACACTTGCACATGCACGTTTCAGTCACGTTTCAGTGTGGAGGGATGGTCTGCTGCAGGTTACAGTATATGCAGCACATGGTTAGGAACGCAAGCGCACTCGTGACTCACACCGTTTTACTCCAGCCTTCATTTATCTCTATCGCTCCCCTGCTACTGCTCCATTTATCCTCACATTCTCTCTCCTCCTCCATCTCTCCACACCTCCCTCTCTCTCTCTCTCTCTCTCTCCCCGGCTCATCCATCCATCTTGCCAGCCATGCTTGGTGCCCGTTTCTTTCTTTCTCTCTTCGCCGTATGACATTGATTCCAAGGTTGCTGTGCTATTGACTGCTGCTACGCTGTTAAATATTTCAGGCAGCGTTTCAGTGGCTGTGTGCCGAGGGAGAGGAGGAGGTGGAGGATGAGAAGGAGGAGGAGGAGGGGTGGCTTCACTCTTCACTCTTCACTCAGTCGCTTTGCAACTACCGCTGATAAACAGGCTGGTGAACAGACGGGTGGACACACACATACACATACACTAAGCCACCTGCAAACACACAGAGGTACAATCACAAGAACATGTCCCGTCAGACGTCATGTGCACAGATGGATATATAAACACTAGGTCTACATTTGCATATGCTTATGATGCTACCCTGTTTCGAGGGAGTGTGGGTAGGAGCTACTAATATAGTGGGCATCTCTATGAAATCTTTCCTCTTGGCTGTAACTTCTGAAGATAATGAATGAGGGAAGCAGAGTTGTACTGCAGACTTTGCAGTTATTCCAGACCAGCCAAAATGCCTCTCTCAGCATGTCATCTGATCGGCAGCCTAATCACTGTTTGGGTTGTGCTTGGTAACACAGGACAGTAATCAGTATTCTCATTTAGGACACACAAACACTTTTCAGCATGAAGAAACTGCAGCATTCATTCATCTCCGGCATGTGCCAGAGACATGAGTATTGAAGTCTGAAAGCTTCAAAATCCACATGCATATGCACTTGGAGTGGCTTTCACTGAGGCTGAGTTTATGGAAGAAGTCACTGTAGAAGTCCTGCATCACTGCCGCAGTGGAAGCACTCACATATCATATATTTTCCAGACTTATTTAACTCATTACACACCATTTGTCACATTTGCGTTTTTAAATACTGGGAAGAAGTTTGTTTTTTTTTTCTTAAAGTTTTTAATATCTCTGGGGTGGCGCAGCGAGAAGAATAGTAAATGCACAGCGAGGCCTCCATCTGGACCCTCGCTGAGCCTCTGTGTGGTGTGGATAATCAGTGTTGCATTGCAGGTGCCTACTTCTCCAGCTGTTCTTTTGTTTTGCCAAGAAATTCTTTCTAGAAATACAGCAGGATGGTTAGCTCTATGGTTAAATAATTTCAACTGTCAGGTTTTGCTGTTGACACGTTCACAGTAATTATTAAGATTATGATCACATTAACCTGAACATGTATCCTGTTTTAATGTTTGTGTTTGATTGTTTTATATACAAATTAAGTAGTTTCATCTCCTTCCAAGGTGCATGGGGAAGAAAAAAAAACTGATAACTGGGAAAAACTCCAGTTTTCACTTGTATTCTATAGAACAACTAAATCTAACATTAGACCAACATGTTTCATCCTGAGGCCCTTATCAGGATGATGATACATTGATCTAATGTAAATAAATGTGTCTATGTACTTCCAGTTTAAAGTGCTTGGCTTTGATCGTCTGGACTCGACAGATGCAAAGATGTGACTCTCAGGCAGATCCGGTGACTGACAGCTGTGGCATTTAATCAACAGCCCCTGATTGGCAGCTTTCTGTGTCAGAGCCTCCATGTAGTAAACGCAGATTAAAGGTGGTTCCACTGCTGAATGTCTCAAATTTGACACAAAAAAAAAAAAAAAAAAAAAGCAGCCTCTTGATTTAAATAATGAATCAGCCCCATGGCAGCTCTTTGACTCTACACCTAAACCTTCACCCAACATTCTGTGGTTCATCTCCCACAAGAATTTAACATTTTCCTTTCATTTTTTTCCCACAAATTTTAAAATTATTTTCAGTTTTGAATCATAATTTTGTCACATTTCAGCAGGTATTGGAATTGTAGTATGCAACACAAAGAGATAAAAAGTATCTGCTTCAAAATAAAAGTATTCTAGATAGTGGAGATCGACCAGTTTGATCAGTTTGGGTGAATAGTCTGCGCTGATTAGTGACCACGAATCAGAACAGTCTACACTAATTATTCATCAAAATAGGGCTTCTCAAATGGAAATACTCCCCATGGTCAAAAAATGGAAATTCACAATTAGTTTGATGTTCATTCTCACATTAATGATTAATTGCCTGGAATTTGATGTGTGATTCAAATTTATTTATGCAATTTATTACTTTGACATATTGTTTAATTCAAGAAACAGCCTCTTTGTAATAAAGTGAAAGTCCTCTATTTGGGACATGCATGATATGTTTTCAGTATCATCAATTTTTAGGGGTTGGGCAGGATGATATTGACAAATTACTTGGGTATCGGCTTTTTCCTGCATCCCAACTATTGCTATCATATTGACCCACTCTCAGCCGACCTCTGCTGGATTCTTAAGCTTCCTCTGTTGATGCCTGAATCACAAAGCTTTATCAGGGCAGCTTTCTTCTTGTTTCTCTGAAGTTCACTGTTTGCTGACTGCCCACTTTAGACATGCTGTGAAGGGTAGATGATTGCTACAGTTTAGCTCAGTGCTTCAGATTCAGGACGCGTCTGATTGCAGTGACAGCAATCCCTAAATGCACACTCACACATACCTGCTGTCCTTTTGCTCTTCTTTTGAGTTTCCGATTCTCAGCACATGGCTTTGTCAAAGAAATCACGAGAGCCTGAAATCTCTGCTGTAATTGAGCTCAGTGAGGGTCAGCAGCTGTGTGCATATCATAAACCTGATCTTACTACAGTTCTTCTCATAGAGGGAATGCCTATGTGTAGTCAAATCACGTCGAAAACAGGAAAGTCTGAAAATAGCACCAGCAGGCATTAGTCATATGTTAACATGCTTTATATTTATACATCCAGTTATACAACACAAAATTGTTGCAAAGAGCCATCATGTACTTGTTAAATGCTGGAACCATCAAAGAGGTTCATTTCATGTGCAGAAGAAGCATAATATGTGCTCAAAACTGAAGCATTTAATCAGAAAAAAATGTGTTCTTGCCCCCTGGCACTCTCTCTCTTGCTTGATTTCCGATGTGTCATCCTCAGCCTCCCTTTTCTCTCTGAGTAAGTGTGAGGAGACCTGACAGCCCATCTTAAGCCTTAAAAGGCTCCATGGCAGCTCAGCAGAAAAAAATGTGACGAGCTCTGTAATTTAAAGCATGTGCGGCACATATAGACACTCCTACTCTGCTGTGCTGAAAATATACAGTAGCAACAGAAAAGATGAGGGTTTCCCCAAGCTTTGCTCGGCTGATTTCCCTCCTTCCTTCCTTCCCTCCCTCTGTCCCTCCCTCTCTCTAACATGAGTGGAGAATTCATACTGAACCACACTGTTGTTCTTAGAGCATGCATTTGACTGCCTTCTTTCTGCATCTCCCACTTTGGTGTTTTCCTCTTAAGTGGTGGTTTCTTTTTCTGTAAACTAGTGTATTTTGAAAGTACAGACCGTGTGTGTGTTTAATGCGTCATTTCATTATAGAATATTTCCATGAGCAGGAAGCTGCAGTTAGAGCTGTGAATCTGTGCTCCTTGGGTGTGGCTGCGTACTGTATGGAAACCTTTCCCCGAGACTGAAACAGAGGATGCCATTTTGTAACTTAATTCTCTAGGAGTCTCACAATTAAATAATTAGGCCAGTAAATGTGACACATGAGGATAGCACGCTGCATCAAAGATCCAGACTTTGAAACAGCAGAAATGTTAGATGGGATGATTGTATACAAGTGAAGTAATCCGGTTGTTGCCCTTTGTGCTCCTGTCTGTAGGTTTGGAGGGGCGCCCCCTCATGGCATGGCCAGAGACTGTTGTGTTCCTCCGCTGCTCCCGAAGGTAAGACTTTTTCCCCCCTGACTTCACATGTTGCACAGTCTCTATGGAATAAATTTCACTCTTATGGCACCAGCTGTTTATTTCAAGCCGAATGAGCTCTGAGGGTAAAGCCAGGGTTTCCCTTTTTAGAGAAAACCCCAATTCCAGCATCTGCCACGGTCTCAGACAAATAAGTTTTGCGTCGTAGAGGAATCTAGCATTGATCAGAAAGCAGACACTCATTTGGACTTAACAGCCAGTAGTCATTAATATGGAATCTGTCTCAGGGAAGCATCTGCTCGTCTGTGTGAGCCGCTGAGAGATGGAGAGCTTCAATATAGGAAGGAGAAGAAAGGTTGGGGGAATGAAAGGAGCAGAAGCAGTGCAGAATATTCTGGTCTGATTTTAAAGTGAGCTTTAATAGCTATTTGATTGGAGTAGCGATAGGTGGAGAATATCTGTATCAGTGTGAGATGACAGGATATGAGATGATAGAAGGAGCAGGTGCAGGTAGGGAACACTTCATATGCTTGGCACAGGATTTCAAATTGTCACCGTAACAGATAAGGTGGGTCCAAATGAATTGTTTGTACCTCTATAAATATGCTCGAGTTAATGTTGAAACTGAGCCTGGGCGACGCTGCTGGTGCCAGCCGATGATCCTTCACTCCTTGATGTGAGCCCGAGCAGAGATCTGCTGATTCACTGCAGTGGTCCTGAGGACGAGGCAGAGGTTGCTGGGTGCAGCAGCAACAAGGCAGCTTGGATCACATCAGCTGTGGGCACCGCAGTAACACACTGCTCTGTTATTAGGGGTCACTCAGCATGATAATGATATAAGCAGTTTATTATAACCACTATTTGGTTGTGCACCTATGGGGCTGGATTAGAAACCATTATTTTTTTGTTAAAAGAATCAAATTGCACTGAGCAGAAGACTGGCTCAGCTCTTCAGATTAACATTCCTATTTTTTTTTGGAAGGAAATCATAGTAATAATACATATCAAACAGATAAATTATGATGTGTGATGAGTCCCATTACTCAAGGCTTATTCAGAAATTTTTTTGGCTTCTCTTTTGGTGTCAGAAATATCAATAGTTGGCATCAACGTATCGACAAAACATGTCTGTGAAGGAAAGGTTAGCAATATTATACTGTATTGATTCTCAGGACAGTCTATAGTGGGCCTGTTTTGGCAGCAAAGAAGGAAGAGTGTATCTGTGTCTGTAATAAGACTGTTGGTCACAGACAAGTGTACGGACCTAAGGGGAAAATCCCATTAAAAGGTCAGTTTGTGAGACTAAGATTGAAAATTCAACACCAATTATGAGAAATTAAAACTCAGTGAATATGGTGTGAAGCATAAGGTATGGCATGCTTTTCCCCTTTTGTGATCTGAGTACAGCCATGATTTTATTTTTGCTGTGTGCTTTTAGCAAACCTGACACTAATCATAAATTTCTGTGTTGATGCCAAATCAATAGTGTGGTAGTAATAAATTCAGTGCCAATACTGAGTTTACATTAGTGAGAATAAATCTATCCACAGCCTAGGACAGTTGCAGACATGTTGCCAACCTTGCATGAATTGCTGAATAATGTTTGTAAAGCAGGTTTATCTCACAATCTGATTATGTAAATGGCTGCTGAAGTAAAAGGCTGCTTTCTTCAGTTATTGTTTGACTGACAGCAGTGATTTCACACTCAGCCAGAGTCAGATCTACTGTTGGCAGATGCGGAGGATGATCAATGAGAGACCTAGGAACGTGAAGGAAAGCAGCGTCAATACCTGAGCCTGGTTAGAATACACACCCGTACACACTCTGCCCCTCAGGTTGGACTGAGGACAGACAGGACGCTTCAGTGACTTGCAATGCCTCTCAGGGTGCAAAGTGGTATTATGACACAGCACAGGCCACGGTTAGCTAGATAGCACGGTACCTTCAGAACATGTCTCTGCTGCACAGTACGGTGATGTCTATAGCATAATGTTCAAAGGTTTTTTTCTAACTTTTTTTTTTTTATTATTAGAGTTTCTTTTTTATCAGTACAATACAAATACATTTAAGTACAGCTCAGTAAGTTTATTTTCCTTTTTCTCAGCTGTATGTCTATTGTTACAAACCTCCACAGGCAATATAGGATGGAAATGAAAGAAAATACAGAGTTTCAGCACGTCATTAAAAAGCATTAAAAATCATTAAATAGATTTTTATGAAAGTGAAGACATTAAAAAGTCAACGTCCAGAGACATTAAAAAAAATACACTTGATGGGGAAAAATACATTGTTATTCAGAATTTATTTTTATTTATTTAATTTTGATCGGAAGTATAGTGTGATGATTGACAGGCGGAACCCTTTAATTGGCTTTTGTTTATGGCCGGTGCATGAAGTCACAACACTGGATGCTCGGAATGCAACATGCTGTGAGCATGCCCATGCCCAGAGTGGAGGGAATATTAGCAAATGTCGGAAAAATGAGAAAATGTAAGTTTTTGCAGTGGTTGGAGGAGGAACTATTCCTGGTTAAAGCCTGTCAATGGTAATCTGGAATAAAACTGTATTGCAGTTGGACATGGGCAATAAATTAGTTTAAAGTGGCATTATTTGCAGAAACCCTGAAATAATAACAATCACAGCAAATAAGTAGATAATATCCACTCCAAAAATAAAACTATAAGTATAATTTCGAGTCAGAAGTAGGACATCATTTTAATATACATTATGGGGTTTTGTATCACTAATAAATATTATTATTGCAGTAATAAAGGTCATTATTACATTCCATTTGGCTGACGCTTTTTATTTACTTACAAGGTACAGGCATGTATTGCGTAAAGGGCCATGCCCAAGAGCCCACCTGGGATTTAAACCAGCAACCTTCCATACCATAGTCAGCAGTGCAAACCACTAATGTATCCAGTCGCAGTCGGTGGTTTTCTGAAGCTTTAGTGAGAATGTGATCTGATCCTTTTGATAAATATCCCAAACTTTTTTAATATGTGTATTATGTGAGGGAGGTTCTGGTTTCATCCAACTGAGGGTTATAGATTTTAAAGTGACAGTGAATAATATATTTAAGACATATTTACCTGCCCTTCTTTCCAGCCCTGGGGGTTTTACTCCCAGTATTGCCACTGTGAAATTCTATGGGATGTTCATTTTAAAAACCTCCCTCCAAAACACACTTAACTTAGGACAAAGCCAAAATATGTGGGTGTGATCAGATATATGGGCTCTGCAGTTCCTCCAGCATGAACTGGAATGTTAAGGACCCATCTAGAACACTATCTGTGCTGTTCTGTAATATCTAGTAATTGTTTTCCATTTGAAGTCCCTCCATGTAATATAATTTGTAACCAGATATGCTTCGGTGCATATGTCGCACCAATCATCCTCAGATATGTCCACACTGGCCTCTGTTTCCCATCGCTCACTTATTTATTGATGAGTTATTTAGATTCATAGACAAGAGTATTTGTACATTTTAGAAATTTTCTTTTCTCCATCAAAACAGATCAGATATTGATACTGCATTTTTTATTATTTTCAGATAAATTCAATAAATCACATCTTTGACAATATGTTCAGTCTGAAGTTTATAGTTGGAAAATGTCTCTACCCAAATATCTTGTGGGAGTGTTGCATATGGACAACAGATGGAGTGTGTGGTAAGGAAGGGTTTGGTACCAGGCTTTGGCATCAGAACTCCTTCTGCTTCAGCTTTAGGTTTGACCTTATCTGACAGGTGCTTCTGCTGCTGCACCGACGCCTTCTGGGTTTCTAACCATGCTCTCCTGTATAGTTGAACAGAAATATGCTCTGTTTTTGGAGATAAGACCATTTCATATCAGCATAACACCAGAATGAGGCAGGGTTTTATTGTACTGTTGAACTGTAGACTGTAGGCTCAGCTGGTTTTATAGCTTGAGAATGAGATTCACCTTTTTATGTTGTGTATGTATGGTCAATACATTAAATTAACTGTAAGTAAAGTAAAAGCACAGAGTATATGTGCAAAGTATATATGAAACTTTTTAGACAATGCGATTTAATATATTGACAGATATATACAAGATATTAGGTCAATCAATCAATTCATTTTATTGCTATAGTACCAAATCATAACAAACGTTATCTAATGCCACTTTATATGTAGATACATGTGGTTGAAACCAGACTCTTGAGTCAGTTTACAGACACCCAACAGAATCCTCCAGGAGCAAACAGCAGGTTTGTTGCTTTGGCAACACCTCGGTGTGTGCATGAAGATTCATTAAGATTTGTTTTATACAGATGAAAGTGTTAAGTATTCAGTGGGATCTCTGTTTGCACTTAACATGCCTTGAATAATTTGTTCAGGGAAAAATGAGATTTACTACACTAACTTGATGGTTTAAACTTTTTTTTTAAAATTCTGTGCATTTTTTTTTGCTGTATTTTCTTTGCTATATCTTAATAAAGAGACTGAAAATAAAGCTGAATGTTCATTACAATCCTGCACAAACAACATCGTTAGAATTGGACTTTTGCAGACCATAGTATCTAGTTCATGTTTTTAAACATAGTAGTCATTTCTTATGTCACAGGTGTCAAACATGCGGCCCGGGGCCAAATCCGGCCCACCAAAGGGTCTGATCCGGCCCCTGGGATAAATTTGTGAAATGCAAAAATGTATTAACAATAATTTTAGTTCAGGTTCCACACTGAGACCAATTTAGTGTCGTGAGAACCTATGAATAGTCACAAATCCAAATTTTTGTCTTTGTAAATGTAAACATTTTCATGTATTTAGACTAAAACAAATTATAATTTTGCAAAAAAAAAAAATCTGAATTACCTGAAATGTCTTAAAAGAAGTTTTTGCAATTTTAATAATATACCACCTGTTACTAAATATTTTATGTATCTGTCGATCCAATGTGATCTGTTAGTTATAATGTACATGTGGAAATGATAAACTAAAGCATAATAGTGATTATAGTGTTGATATTATTCACATAGTTTGAAAGGATAATTTGCAGATTCAAACATTTTCATCATGTTATTTTACTTTTTTCACTGTAAAATATAAAGAAAAGTTTAGAGTTGACATTATTTAAATATAATTCTGTCTTTTTTTTTTTTTACTGTCAGCCCTCCGCACATCAAATATCGATGAATGTGGCCCCTGAACTAAAAAGAGTTTGACACCCCTGTCTTATGTTAAAAATGTCATATATCCAGACATGCGTGTAGTTGAAAATGACACATCACCTCACAGGTAGCTTCACTGTTGATACAGTAGCAATAATACCATTTCTGTTTTGTGCTTTGGTGACATTTGCCTCCTGTTGTGTCTCTTGTAACCCTCACAGAGGTGACAGTGGTGTATCAGAATGGGCTGCCGGTCATCTCAGTCAGTTTGCCGTCCAGGCGAGAGCGCTGTCAGTTCACCCTCAAGCCTCTCAGCGACTGCGTGGGAGTTTTCCTGCAACAGCTTCAGGCGGAGGACAGAGGCATCGACCGGGTAGCCATCTACTCCATGGGTATGAAGACGACACATGCTTACACCCACCCCCCCCATGACATCCTTTTAACCTAGCAGCACTTTACATTAGGGATGTCCCGATCCAGGTTTTTGCACTTCCGATCTGATACCGATACTGGCCGATACCGACCTATACGAGCATGTATTAAAATTTAAAGTTATTTATCTTCCTTACTTCTTTAAAGGGTTTTAGTACTCTTGATAAC
>JAPSES010000097.1:13456170-13490413 GCA_029822895.1 Maxillicosta whitleyi | reverse complement strand
ATTGATTTCTGAACTCCTCCAAAGTTAAAACTTTTCTGGTTAAAAATGAATATTAACTTGCTCCCTTTTCTTCACCTCTTTGTATTCTTTAGTTTGCTATTTTAAGCAGATGTGATTTTCTGCAAATAAATCCTCTTTTTATTGGAATTTGGTAAAAATGTTCAGAACTTTGTCCAATAAATAAACAGGATCATTTTATTCAAATGTTGTTATAAATAGGAAAAGCAGTAGTCTCTTAATCTTTTCTGGAGCTGCTCTCATATGCCTACATGTTCATGTTTTTGCTGCTCTCAGTGTCAGTCACAGTGCTTTAAATGACTAGAACCCTGGTTTGTGTCTTTGTCACTTTGCCCGGCAGCACAATTTACTGACATTAAAGTGAATGACATTTCTATTAGAAATCATTCAGAGGAGCTGCAGTTCATTTGTAACAACTACAGCTTGAAGGATGCTTTTCTAGGTCACACTTTCAGGCATTTCTCAGTCTTGATTAGGGTCCCCCGTTTAAAGATTTAGTGGATTTATGAAAGTGCTTTATATTTCATATCACCACTGACACGAGGAACATCCGTAGATGCATTCTGACTCATTTGCTTAGAATAATCGAGGCTGCAGAGCATGTCACACATTCCCATGTGGTGGGAAAGAGATATCAACATACTGGGCCTAGAAATTACACATACTTCACCTCCCTGACTATTGATCTGCAATTAATCATGCTAGTTAAGGCATAATTATGTTTGCATGTTTTCATAAAAGAACAACTAAAAAGGAAATAACTTACACAAACATTAACACGGTAGTTGTAATAAGCATTGCATTTACAAGGCACTTTGGTTTGGAGCTTGATAAATGTTAAATAACAGCACACAAGGATCCTTTTGCACCATAGCAATTATCTCATGTTTTTTTATCTACAGGAAATTAATGCAGGTATAATATCCTTCCCATCAGGCACTTTGTTTGGAGTCATCAAAGTAATTAATGTTAATGGAGTTATGGATACCAAAAAAATGGATATAAAGTGTAATATGCATGAGCAACCAATGAATAATACTGATGTCATATTCAGATACTGACAATTCACTGCATAAATAAAACTTATTCAACTCCACTTTTGTGTTTTTTGATCATGACTTTTTAACTTCCGGACTCTGAACCTGCAGAGGACTTGTGAAGTATATCCACTTCACTCCACTGTTTGTCTGAATATGAGTTTTAGTGTTGAGATGTTCTGTCTGTTCTGTCACAGTTCATCCTTCTCCTCATCCTGACAGAAACACGCTGCCCTCTGGCTGTTCATGTAAGGTCTACAGCCGAGCGTCCACACTGTGTTGTAGAGAGCATCTGCCATCGACTCACAGGCTGGCAAGACAACACAGAGGGGGAAAAAAAAGGGAAATGGGTGAATATAGATGAGTTCAGGAGTAAAAACCAGTTTACAACATGCACCGTCATTTGTAAATATCTCACCTTGAACCTTCGACCCAAAACCCAGACTTTTCTTCAGGTCAGAGCAGATGTCGTGCAGACACGAGCGAAACTTATCATCGCAGTCGTACTTGCTGGTCCCACAGGTGTCGTAGCATATGTCGAGATGGTTGCAGCACTGTGTCATGGCGGGGATTCCTAAGTCAAGCTGTCAAAAGACAAAACTGCATTAGATCAGCACAAGGTAGTAAGAAAAACATGAAGTAATACTGATTGTAAATGTGAGCTGTTGGTGTGATAAAAAGGCCACCTACAGCAGCATTCACCTGGAATCCCACCAGAGAGGAGCTGCAGCCGTTGGGTTCTGGGAGCAGGTATCCGGCCCGAGGTTGAGGAGGTTCTCCTTTGGAAACAGATCCATGAAGAAACTGATGTGAGGATTCTATATCTCTGTTGTCATGGGGGTTAGTTCACAGATAAGATGGAACTTGTGTTTGAGAACATCAGTATTGATTGTGTAACTGTACTGATAACCAAACTGACTTAAGTTCAGACAGTCTAAGGAGCAAGAACATTACATGTCAGGTCAACAATAAGCAGCTGAGACAGCAAATTGACTTATTACATTAGAAAGTTAAAGAATATTAATAATGTAATACAAGGGTGAGAGTTAAATGTTGACAACATCATAATCATTTGTAACCATCTAGTGCGCCATTTGTGCTGCTCAAGATGTTTCCTTTTCTTGTGGCTATTTGAGCTCAGTTTCTTACCAGTGCAAGTAACACTAAGGCTTTTGGGAATTACTGTTGAGTAAATTAACCCATAAAGACCAAGTTCTATTTTTGTGGCTGTTACCAAAAAATTTTCTCTCTATTTTTACTCTATTTTTTTTTTTTATCTCTTATTAAGTGATTTATCACCATTTATTCTCATATTATGTGCAGTATTTTGCATTCTTAAGCCAGAATCAGGTATTTCCCTATATTTAATCCACTTATCATGTCAATGTCCATAAAAACTCAAATTAAAGTTAAGGGTTATTATATCAAAAGCAGAGGAAACGGAAGAAAAAGTGACTTTTTCAGTAAAATATTGCATTAACTGAACATAAAAAGAAGTGTCTGCATTCACTGTCATTTGTCAAAGTCATTGGGTTTTATCGGTGAATAAATGTTGTAGAAGATGCTGGTGTTTCCATGTTCACTACGGAGCCTCTGAACGTCCAAATGGGTCATATCTGATGACCATGGGAACATGAAAAAGGGCATTTTACACCAGTTATTTGCATGGATTTTTAGTATTTTTTTGTATTAAAGTTTTTATATCAGTAATTGATTTTGGTCACCAGTGGATATTTGGGTCTTTATTGGTTAAATAAATTGAAAATACTGAATCTTACCATATCTGCAGCGGTACTCACAGACACCGTTTCTTCCTCCTACAAGCTCCACCAAAGAGTCAAAGTATCCATGCATTGACTGAAAGCTGGTTCTAATTGAGTTTAGGCTCCAGCTGCTATCATCTTCATCTGTCGGAGGTTGTTTCTGGGTCTCTTCTGTCTCGACCGGCCTGATTTCGTTCCCATCTTCCTCTGAAGGTTGGTCCTGGGTGAGAACTTCCTCAGCAGGCTCCTTTTCAACAGTCCTGTCACTGTCTGTGTCTGTCTCTGCAGCACCATCTGTTACTGGGTTGTCCACTTTCACTGTGTCATCTGCTGGCTGGTTATCCACTCCAAGGATTTTAGCCAGTAGATTAGGTTCCTCTGCTGCAGAATCACCAATTTGAGAGTCTGCAGTGGCTACACCTTCTTTAAGTGTGTTTTCATCCACAGCGGTGTCAATAACAGCAGCTTGTACCTCCTCCTCTGGTGCCGGGGTGTTATAGAGGCCTAAAGTGGCACATAATCCTGAGGTCGTGCAGAGGAGGAGCAGCAGCACCGAAGTCCGAAACAGCATTGTGTTGGGATTTTGACGATCCAAGAGCTCCTCACAAGTGTTGTTAACAGTGTGAACAGCGCTTAGATAGTGAGGGACAAAAACATGCTCTGCTCCGACTGACTGTCGGCTAGAGAGCAGACTTTGGCCTTTGATTGGGTTCTGGCAGACAGCGAGGCAATCTCTCGTGTCAGGGCAAAGGTCAATCCCTATCAATCTAAATGGTTGGCTTGTTTAATCCATGTATCATTTTCAATCTGTGATTTTTGAGCAGACCAAATTAATGATTTCATTACGTTTTTTTTTTTTTTTTATCTGTAAAACTATAATTGGATTTTTATGACTCAGAAATCACATGGAGCTCAAGCCTTGAGAAAAACTCTTCATTTTTAACACTTGATTGCTGACATTTGAGTCTGTGACCTTTATCAAGATATCACAAACTTCAAATGATCTTCACTGTGTTTTGTGAAAGGTCACAAAACTGACACTCTATATGTAAAGGGGAAACTGTTTTAAGGTAGGGGGGTTGGTTAAGTGTGGGCATTTAAAGTCAAATATATACTATTAACTTTTGTGGTGTATTATTTCAATTTAAATAATGTACTATGTAAAGAAAATACAAGAAGAAAAAGTGAAAGAACAATTAAATGAAATCTAAATCAAAGAATGAGGGTTCCTGCACAGACCAGGCTTTCAGTTTTTTCTCATATGTGACTGCTGCCCTCTTGTGTTTAAAGTGTATTTTGCTGCTGTGGTCCTAACTTCATTCTACAAAACAGATGACTATGACAATATTCAGGCCTTTTTCAACGTTTTCCTTCTGAGCTCCAGGCTGTACACGGATAACATATTACAAACGATTCCATTTCTACCTTAAGGTGTAATTGGAGCATATTAACAAATACTAATTACACAGCTCTGGGCGGCTTAAAAAACATCTGTGAACTGTCAAATCCACTGCTGTTTTTAGCTACAAAATGACGGCTAACAAAACCTGACACTCTTAATTATGAAACATGGTCGCTTTCCCAGAAACACGTTTATAATTCATTGGTTGAGAGTGTTGATAACAATGAGGCAAGAGTACAAGTTTACTACATCAGTGATAGAATCTGTCCTGGTCTGTCCATTTCACAACAAAAATAGTAAATTATCAGAGATTAAGATGCTAGTTGTTTATAAAATAACTCATGGCATTATAATAAAAACACGCTTGTGCTTTTCATCTGTATTAAACTGTATTCAGCTGCATGTTTGTTATACTCATGTGACTATTGATTTATTAATGCAGTTTATTTAAAGGGGTCATATTTAGCTAAACTCACTTTTATTAGTCATTTATAGTATAGTATTTATAGTCATTTATTAGTTCACTTATCTGTGTATTTGGACACTAATAGTTCATAAAGTTTGAATTTGAACTCTCCAGGTGCTGCAAAGCTATTTTTTTATATTCATTCTGGCAAAAATTAAGTGGATTTCCACAACCTGTTTTAATTCCTACTTAATTTGTTACATTTTTTAACTAGTTACATCATGATATTTTCACATATAAGGTCAAGACTTCCGAGAAACATTTCTACGACATAATTGTTTGTCAGCAGCAGTGGTTGTAATCCAGGCTGAAAATATGTCCAAACTTTGAACCAATTACGTAAAATGTTCAGTTGTCAGTTGTATTAATAAACTCAAGTGGCTGAAATGGACAGTCAACAACCTGGAGGGGGTGGGGCCATGTGCATTTAAAGGGCCATTACTAACTACTAACTAACTACTACATTACTAAAAAATAGGGTTCTTTGCGTCTCTCATATCTAGACGATTAATACGTCATAGGTGGAAAGAGAAACACTCTCTAACCTTTAAGATGTGGCTCAGTGACCTTCTACACCACCTGATATTAGAGAAAATTATTCTACCAGAGGGCGCACTCAGAAAGTTGAATGTCACCCATACTGATTCTTTGTTGGACTGACCCCTTACTATAGAGAACTTATGATTCATAGGGACCATTTTTGCTCTATTTGCATGTATAATTTAAAAATGTATCCCTGTTTTCTATCTTACAATGTATACAATATAAATAGTTGTATGCAGAATTAAAGCCAATTCGCTAAATAGTACAGTGGATTCCTGTTTTCTTTATTTCTTTTCTTTTCTTACTTATTTATTTTTTCTTATTTTTCCTCTTATTTTAAGTTTCTCTTTATTAGGGTGGGGCTCTATTGGAGCATAGGTGGGAAATGGGGGTAGGGGCTGTCCTTGTTTGGTGATTCTCTATAACATAATGTCTGTATAGTCCCTGCATGAAAACCAATAAAAAGACTTTGACAAAAAAAAATAAAAAATAGGGTTGGAAGATGGATCTGTGGAGTTTAATTAAAGAAGAATTCAGACCCATTCATGCTGCAAAATATTCACGAGCTGTGAAATCGTCAGGTGTTGATGAAGCTCACAGATCAGACAGTATTTCATCCCATAAGATCCTGGTCATAAAAATAGACAAAAGCAGGAGTAAAAGTGACCCAGATGTTCTAAAAATGAACAAAGGTGTAGTGTATATGTACGATCCAGTACGTACCGTCGCATGGCTTTGCTTACTTTCTCTCTGTTGAGCACTGTGTTAATCTGGTTTTCCAGATCCTTGGGAGATAAATTGTTTAACTTAGTTTGATTTAATTTAGTATAGTTTATCCAGGGACATGTACAGAAACCATCAGAAAGAGTAAATATGTGTTGCACCAGATTTAGGGACAAGTTAATTCCTATATGTGGTCCTTCGGTAGGCAAAGACAAATATAAAACATCTAAATAATAAAGCAGCTAAAACATAATGTGTAAAAACTCTAAATAATTTTATAATGCAGGAGGAAAAAAGCCAAACCTCTTTACCTTGTTGGTGGTCTTCAGACAGTGATTTGAGGCTATTAGACTCATTATCTCAGTCTGGAAGCGAACAGAATATACACTAGTGAGAGATAACATACAGCCAGTCAGTCATTATGGCACAACTCGGACATAAATCACCTTGAAAGAGTGAGTGAGACCAGCTCGCTGCCCATTATGCCTCTTATTACACAGTTATTTACTAAAGAAATCAACTAACAAAAAAGATGTATTTAGAAATAGATTTACTGATTTCAAAATGACTACAAACAGCCTGTTGGGTTTTACAATAACATCTGTTTATAGGACAGCAATGGTCTGTTATAATGAAATAATGGGCCATAGAATGCAATCATTGATTCACCAATACTGTGGGATAAGTGGAAGTATTTCTAGTATTTATATCTGTCATACATATATATATATATATATATATATATATATATATATAATCCACCATGGATTTAGTTAAAACTTAGCTGGACTGTTCAGACACTTGTGTGACTTTAGCAAAATTAAGATGATAAGAACAGATTCCATCTCCTGGCACCTTTAGGCTCCTGACGCGTCTTTCAGTAGCGGTGGTAGTGGCTGCAGGCACCAGGGTCTCTTCAATCATCTCCTCCAGTTGCTGGATCTCCACCCACATGTTTAACACCTGAAGCCTCTTGGACTGAACGCTGTTATCACCCCCAGTGGTCGTCCCACTGTCTGACAGAGATGCATCTGTCCAAACACACCAGAGTCGGGCATGAATGCACTGTATTGATTGATGATGATGCCTCTGTACTTGTACATACGCACCCCTGAAGGCGCTGTAAAGTCACATTTGACCACAAAGCTCTCTTTATTGCCTTTTGACATGACAAAGTGATTATTTGTTCAGTCAGTCTACACCAGAAACAAAAAATTACTGAGAGTAAGCACGTGCTCCTCCCCTAACGGGTAATATAAAGCAAGCGCTTATTTGTGGTTACCAATGACTATAAATACCAACGTAGGCTCAAAACTTACTCTTCATGTCTTTGTCCTCTGGGTGTAAAACTGCTAGGACGTTCTGTAACACATTTCTGAGTCTGAACATGCAAACATAAGAAAAGCAAACTTATTTCCACTGAAAACAATGCATGTTCAGTATATAACAGACCTTCATTTCTTTTTCTTTTTTTTTTTACCGTTCATTCTCCTCAAGGGTTTTTCTGGCCTCCTGCTCCAGCCAGTGAACTTCTTTTTCTTTTTCTTCCAAATCCACTGACCTCAGTGTTTCACCGCCAGGATTTTCATGCGAAACATGTGGAAACTGATTGATGAGATGAAGAAGATGTCAAAATTTGTCTGTTTTTGTCAGAACATTCTGGAGAGAAATACTTGCAAATCTCACAAAACTACAAATCTCCTTGATGTACTTTACAGAACAATAACTCACCTTGGGAGACTTTTTTTTTTTTTTTTGCTGATTTTCATTCTTACACAATACAAAAAATGCTCAGAATATTTCAGATGTCCCTGAGCTAAATCACCACAGCATATGTGAAGTTTTTATTATTTATTTCACATGTTACATTATACTATTTCTCAGCCTACACAAATATTTGTGTAGTCGGAAAGAAAGTTTCTAACATTGAACATTGAATGGAGGTCACAATTATATAAAAGAAAGTACTTTACCATATTTTGGAGAGTGGATTGTGTTGACGTCACATGGTTGACATACAAATCATATTCTGTCTATAACACAGAAAAAAGATTTGCATTACACTGTTTAGGTTATAGTTGGCTACTTCTATTTACGTATGTTCTCAACATCCTGGTGTAAACTGCAGAAATTACAGTTACATTCAACGATTACAATTACTGCAAATAATTATAACTAGTGCGTTGACCTGTGGGGATGCACAGGTTCTAGATGTGGTAGTTTGTATGCTGTTGTGTATTCATGCATGCTGTCAAGCAGTCACCGACAACAGTGTTACTCATTACTAATATCACCCAAAATATTGGTCCTATCAACTTCCTGTTTTCACAAATCTGTTCTTTGACCAAAGGTACATAAGTATGCCAAACTGCAGCAGTCAGCTCTTTCTGGATTTTGTGTAAATCCCCAGACACACGCATGCACAGAAGCCCCTTGGCTTTTATAATATAGATTATAATTAGGGGTACACTATATCTCCTGTCAGTGGTGCATGTCAGTTTTTTTCTGATTGATGCAAAAGTAAAATTCACACAGTTCTCATTTTCCAAAATAGTCAAAGGAGTCTGTTAACACACTTTACTCTGATTTAAGAGTTTCCTGCTAAATTCAAAATCCGCATGTTCAGTGAATAACCAACAGTAATTGTTTAAGTCACAAATAAAGCTGCTTCAGTCATTTAGTGAAAACACCTTATTTTTCATATTCATATCACAATATGTCTCATAATTTCCAATATTATATCCCCAATAATAATAACAATTATGAAAATAATAATAATAATATCCGTGTTTTCACATATCGCATGTTTGTTTGTCTTACATTTTAATTGAACTGACGTCCGATCATAAATAAAATGTGTCATGAAGCAGCAAAAGGTTGCACCCAGCGGAAATGTGTATTCACAGTTACAGGATGTCCAAAGCTATAACGTGCAAAAGAGAAACTAAAATGACCCTGGACTGTTCTTATGAATGGGTGGCAATGAAACCGTTGCCCTCTGGTGACCTGCTCCTTGACACATCATAACCAGGTTCCAGTGGTTGCTCTATTTCAGCTCGCTGCACCAGGGACTTAATTTCTCTGAGCTCTAATACATCTGATGGCACATGCTAAAAATGTGTTAGAGAGAGAAGAGGAAATGGAAAAACCTTAATTTCCCTCAGGATGCGTCCAAATACTGCAGAGCCTTCACATACATCATCAAAGACGTCACTGAACACCGCAAGCCGGTCTCTGCTGGGCCAGTTCTGCGTTGACAGCTTCTTCAGTTCCTGGACAGCAATACACAGACACACACATTAACATGTTTATCCCAAACACACAGACAAATGAAATGTGTGTGAGTGTTTGTGTGCGACGAGGACTTCCATGGTATAAAGTTGCTAGAAACTGACATCGATGTTGGAAAATGTAAATGTTTTGAGTAGAGGTGAAGCACATAAATTAGAAAATACTTTCCAAATGAAGAATAGCAGAACCAAAGCTGTTTTTGTTTGGTTTGTACCCAGAAAAAAAACAATTATAATAAAAGGGAACAAGTATTTAGACCTAAGTCTGCTCATTGCCAAAAAGTGTATAGCATTCATTTTTGGACAAAAACATCATAGCCCGGTATTACATATTGGATCAGCCATCAAGTCTGCCATTAGAGAAGATCACCTACAAATAGAAGAGGAGACATTTAAAGCCCTTTATCTAATATATCAAACACTTGAAATGGACCATAAAAGTGACTGACATATGTGGAGACTGCAGTTCCTAATCTTGCTTGATACTCGCAGTGTATTATGTATAATTTTATTATTTTTGACACCTTATTTGTTTCATTATGAAGGACATTTTAAGAGATTGCAGTACCTTTTCTTGTTTTGAGAAGTGCTATTTGTTCATTGTTTACAATTAAAACGCTGTATTTTTACTGTCAAAACAGAACCGTATAATACTGTACTGCTGGTTTAGAATTTTAATAAAAATATTTTTGCAAAAAAAAAAAAAAAGACAACTTTGAAATGAGAACATTTCCTCCATTCTTACCCTTTCCAGTTTTCTCTCATGCATTTCTGCAGCATTTATTCCACCCCAAAACTCCTTCTTGACAGGGTGTTGCTTTATCTTCACCTGGTCTTCTTTAATCGGGGCCTTGTCACTGTGGTTGTGACAAGACCCCGATAATGAGTTGTGCAACTTTTTTAGGGTGAAGGCATTAGACCTCACTGGCATTGACTTTAAGGAACCAAAATCCTTTTTATTTAAACATAAATCTTTTTTTCTGACAGCCTGGATAGAACAATCAGAGGTGTGATCTTGTCTTGACCCTGAGGCTTCAGTCTGGACCGAGGGAAAGCCAACAGTGAACTCAGCCGAACTGCCTTTGATTTTTTTTTTCTTCACATAGGCCAGTTCTTTTGCTTGTCTCTGCTGGAGTGTCAGAGGGTTTGAAGTTTCTGGCTGCCTCTGAGACGTCCTCCAGAAACACTGCTCTGTCTCCCTGGGAAGCTGACTGTGGTTCAAGCTGCGGGGCCCCAGATGCCCCGAGGAGTAAGCCAGGATATCAGCCTTCTGACCGGCCTCAGCAGCCAACAGCAGTCTGTGGATATCACTCCCAAAGCACCTTGGCCTTGACTTGCCGCTGATGGACATGGCTATGGGTGCACAAAATATTCAAAGTATTGTAAAACTCATCCACACTTCTCTTAATTAACCCATAAAGACCCAAACATCCATCATCAACCAAAAGCATCTACTAACCTGAACTGTTGATCTACTAATCGTATCAGTACATGTAAATAATTGGAGTAAAATACAGTTTGACATTCAAAGACTATATAGTGAACGTGGAAACACCATCATCTTCTACAACACTGATTCACCAGTAACACCCATGGGGTTGGACCAGTGACAGTGGATGGAGACACTTGTTTTGATGTTCAGTTTCACTAAAAAGGTCACATTTTCATTAGCTTTTTTAGGGTTTGATATAATAACCTTCAAATTTACTCTGTGCTTTTATGAACAGCTACATGATCAGTCAGTGAAACTTGGCAAAATAGATGATTTTCACTGGAAACAGCAAAATGAATAGTGATAAATCAGGTAGAAAAGGTTAAATAGAGAGAAAAATTTATTTGGGAACTACCACAAAAGTTGCACCGGGTCCTTATGGGTTAAATGGTTTTTCAAGTTACAATAAAAAAAAAAATAAAGAAACTGTGACAATGCAATGAAAAACCATTTGTCATAAATAACACTTGTAAAGTCGTCAAGAGTTATAATCATGCAAACACAAAACAGCAATTTGACAAAAGACACATAAGATATTAATTAATTAATTAATTAATCCATTAATTCATCTACTGGACCATTAGATATGGACCTACCAGTGGAATGATCCTGCTATATATAGGGTGCATTATCCATGTTACCATTGAAGTGTAATAATCAGGGAATATTGTTGTGTCATTAAAGCCTATTAATCACATTCTCTTAGCTGAGGCCACCCCTTACAGTGAGGCTATGGAAGGGGGAATAGATGAAAAATATATAACTGCTTGTTGACAAATAAAAATGGTAATATTCAAAATGGCCCCCAATTATATGTTTGTACTTAATCATATATAGATGCCAATGTGACTAGTACACTGTTGCCCATAAAGTTGGATTAAAACATTTTTACCTCTTCTCATGAAATGATTGTGACCATATGGTTTCATCTTGATAAATAAAGTGTAACTGGGACTCTGTATGTGATCATTGCACCTGGTCAAATGTGACTGCTGATGTGTATGAATAGGAATTAAGATGAATGTGTCTGAAAAACACATTATTCTAACTTTATGGGCCACTGTGTATATATTTATCACTACTTATGTACTCATTAACTTATGGTTTTATTATTTGATTGATTTCTAACTTCCTTTTTTGAAGTCTTTAGTGTTTTTTTTTTTTTTACTTTTAGTTTTGTGGAGTAGTATTTGGACATGATGGGGATACAAAGACCCACAGTGATACTAAGATACTGCACACATGTGTTCTATGGATTGAGGAAACAAATGAGTATTTGATTAACAAATTTATAGAACGTAATAATCTGATATGGAAACATCAAATTAGGGACTATTCAACTGAATTTCCATAGAAAATAACATGTGGTTTGATTATTGTGTCACCCTGCATTAGTTGCATCAACAGTAGTTACATGTAATATTTCATATACATTTATGGTAGGCCTACTTATCCAACATTTATTAACTCGCTTCTCTTACTGGTAGTAATTTTAAAGCAGCATGCAGTCACTAACCGATTGGAGTTTTTTTTTTTTTTTTTTTTCAACGTTACTTGATATTTTACGAAGCATTTTAGTCATATACTGTATAAGACTAACAACGAGACCATTAATCACCTCACCTGTGTGTTTTCTGGACGTTCGTGCAGGATTTTACGACAAAAGTCCAACTTTCTTTCGGTCTGTTTCGGCTCGACTCCGTTACCATGGAGACGGAGGTGCGTAGTGTTCGCGGGTGGCAAAAATAAAACAAAACAAAACAAAACAAAACAAAACAAAAACTGAACAAAAAAGTTAAAGTAAAAACCACAAGCCGTTACGTTTTATTAAATTATTATATTGATGCGTTACAAGCAGTAGTATGACGTTTCTGTAACTTATTAATCAGAGCAGGGGCGGGGTGGGCCCTTTTTTCAGCCCGGGAGTCTCGTGCCTAAACCGGCCCAGGTTTTCCAAGGAGGAGGAAACAGCAGTTAGCTCTTACAATTGCCTTCTTATTTGGTTGTAAGTTCAGTTATATGTTGGTATGTTAACAGGAAAACACTTCACTAAATTAGTTAAAGATGTACAAGGTTAAAAAATATATATTTAATAAAGATGTAAACATATGCCTTTGTACTTTGGAGCAATAAGTTGGAATTAAAACAACTTAAATATGTATGTTTCTTTGGTTGGTGAGAGCCTCCCAATGCTGCTTGCAGCTTTAATCAGATTTGATATCCCATTAAGTTTAATTTGATTTATGTATGTAGGTAGGCTATGCTCTGACCCATAACAGGTCTAAAACAGAGCTATTTTTCTGGATTTATGAAAATGAAGTAAAAAAAAAAAAAAAAAGTATGTGAGTGAGGCCAGCCTGTTGATCATCATGAAACAGATATTGATCACCTGATGATCATTTTCATATTCCTGTCTTTACCTTTTGAAGGGCCATGGTTATAGGGCTGCCAAAGTTATTCTTGTTACTTAGGCCTACCTGTTTTACGTCTGTCACCACGAGTATTTTAAAAACACATGCCATTGAGGTCCCATGTTTAAACTGTTGTCTTTATCTGTTACTTTGTGTCTCTAAGATGTTGCTGAAGAAATTGCAGTCAACAAACTTTCAACTTTATTGGAAAATCCGGTTACTGCTGGCATCCCATAATCAAACTATCATCTTAATTAGGTTATTCACATAATGAGGTTAACCAATAATAAGGTTGTGCAAATAAACACACAGGAGTTTAGCTTCCAGTGAAAAATAGAAGATGGAGGAGTGAAACTATGGATTAGGGCCTGGAACTAAAGAGCAGAGATCAGGCTTCAACTTTTAAATAGTAACATGAAATGTTTTGCATTGAAGAATATTTAGTGACTTTAAATTATTTGAGTTAAAAGAATGCAGTGAAGGATGGACGTAAATTACTTAGGCTTGTTCACTCTTTGAGCTTCGACCATTAGATAATTACTGCAGTGATTAATATGTTTCAGATGCAACAAGTTCACAGTGAGTAGCTTCTCATTTGTAAAACAATCATCAGTTTACTTGAAAGAGTGGACAGTGTTTCAATGGGAAAAGGTCATGTGATCCAGACTAACCCTGTTCCAGAATGGTGAATGCATAACGGAGGTGAAGTGATTACCCATCATGCCTAGTACCAACAGTACAAGCCTGTGAGGGCAGTGTTATGATCTTCAGTTGGTCAGGTCTTGGTTCAACAGCATCAACAGTGTTACATGAGTCCAGACCTGAACCCCACTGAGAATTTTTGAGATGTGCTGGATAAAACTTTATGCAGCAGCCCATCTCTCCCATGAAAACTACAAGATCTTAGCCAAAAATAAATAACTCCTGATAAAAATAAATGTAATGACAAATGTTGTAAATGTTGTCGCTGTGAGTGTGTTCTATTCAAAGCTAAGGCAGTACAATGAAATATTGATCAGGCTGTGTATTTTAATATTTATAATGTTCATTGATGTTCCTAATGTCCATTTTTAGACATTTAAATATCTTTTAAATAACATTATCATCCTTTTGCACACTTTTCACAGCTGGGAAAGTGAAAGAGGATACCCATAAAAACAGGGATTGTGCATTTGTCATGTTAGTTTATCTTATTCAACCAGAATCATATATTTCTGGGAGAAATAATGTGTCACACTAGATTTAGTTAAAAACTAATTTCCATCTGATCACAACAGGAAAAGCAAAAGGACTGCTGTGCATTTGGGAAGTATTTTGAAACTAAATAAAAATGACAAATATAAATGACACCAAACAAACAAGTACAATATATACCAGTCTAAGCAAGACATAAAAAATACTTCAAGGCAGGGGCGTGTTTTTAAGGTATTTAATAAAAGTCATTTGGGCTACTGCTCTTACATTTACAGTTGAGACATTCCTCAGTTATTCTGGGTAACAGTAACATGTCTAGACCGTTTTGTTTATCTTTATCTTTGTTTACTTTGTACAAAACAAAAAGGCCAACATTATTATTTTTCTTTGTATAAAAATATAAGTTAATTTAAATTTAACTCTAATTAAGAAAATAACAATAGTAATAATAGCAATAATAATAATAATCATCAATAATAATAAAGATAAAGATCATAAGCTAAACATAGTGCAGACAATGGGATATAACTGGTGCTGAAAAGTAGAGGGGGACAGTGCAGTGTTGTGGACTTCACCATGTTCTCAGGTGGGTTTGAGTGGGAAAAGAGACAGTCAGGGTTTTCTCTTTCATACACACACACGCGCGCACGCACACACGCAAACACAAGTGTACATACCCAGTCAGAAAGTGCATGACTGCCACTCAGTTTAGCACCATCAGAGCATACATCTCAGGCTGTACAAGCTAATTCCTAGATTGTACACAATATACGCCTATTTCCATATATGCAAAATTATATATAAACTTCAATTTAGGTGCATGCTAATTGTTGCTCTTGGTTGAAGCTTACTGGAAGCAATTCTGAAAAGTAAGACAGAGCACATCATTGCAATTGATGGCTTTCTAACCCATACGCCAACACCAAGGATCTGCCATTAACAAAACATTCATCAAAATGTACATTCACACCATTGGGGCCACAGTACCAGTCGTAAAACAAATTATTTTAGCGGTAATTTCAGTCTTGGACGATTTGTCCTCTGGAATGACAGTTTTAGACAGCAAAAGTCTTTTGGAAGATCCTGGAAATCCAAATGTACCCCTCACATGTGGTGGAGAATGAGCATAAGGGACGGTGGTTTATTTCCTTTGAAAAGTCACAGACATGAGGGGAACTTCTGGTACACATCTGCAAAAAGTCTACCAACAATCTTGAGTTGCAGTTGCATGCAAAAAGACATATTATGCAGTTTAGCTTAACAGTTAAGGAAATATGAAGCTGAAAACTGTGATTTCAGGCGTGGATCAAAAGAGCTCTTCAGCTGAGTCACTGTGGAGGGCGTCAGCAGTAAATGTTCAGTGTCATTAATGTTTCATTCTACAGCTTTGAACTTGCAAAGACATGGGCTAATGCTCCAACACGCATATATGTCAAAAGCAGAAAAACATCCCAGACTGTGCAGACGACTATCTAATTCAACCTTTGCCCATTTTTTTTTTTTTTTTTAATTGATACCGTTCTTCAGGCTTATCCACGATATAAATGAGGGTGCAATCTGGACACTACAGAAGGCTACCAACATAAAAAAAAAAAGTGTTATGCTACTGCTAATAAACTGGTTTAATCTGGATGGGACATTTAACCAACTTGTACAGAATCCTCTTTTTAACTGTTTTATTTATGAATGCAGAAATGATTACTGATTAATGAGAGAAACTGAGGCACAGCTCCTCCCAGATTGTAGTGTAAAATAATTTATGATGTGATAGTGGCATGAAAAAAAAAACCAAAAAAACATCAAAGCAGAGTGGAAACACTTTCTATAGTATGTAGTTTTGGCTTACTTTAACTTATTAAAAGTTGCCATTTGTGCATCTTGCTCATTTTTTTTTTTTTTTTTTTTCTCCTACTAATATTACAGTTGCTTGTTTGGGATCAGATCTTGTTAATTCAGAAGCTCCGAAGTTAATGTATTATGCAGCAGGTTCCTAAATGCCAGGGGAGGCCGTGGGCAGCACTGCAGGGTCCACTTCAGAGAGAAACATTGTGACTCTCTTGTGACTGTTCACAAGTGTTAACATTATCTAACTCCTCTCACAGTTCATCCATGTTTAGTAGAGTATGCTGTGGGGGGTTTCTGCAATTTCTGTGTAGAATAGGCTGTATGTCTTTATTCAAGTACTGCAAAGGATTTTTGCTCAAAAGTAATAAAAAACATTCTAACTCCCACCATCTCAATAAGGTGGCATCACATCATTCATCTCTCTACACATTCCTTCTGTCACTGGGAATACCTTTCTGAAGTAGTACACAAATGATAAAACCTACCACAGAAGGCAAACAGTACCATTTTAAAAAGCCTGAACCGACAACAAGATTTCACATATCCTAGCCTGTGAAAGGTTCAGAGTTAAGGCCTCTCAAATACAAGACCACAAAAGATTCAGCTCAAATAAAATAAAATTAAAAAAAATCATAATAAAATAACAGCTGATAAACAACCAAAACACCACAAGTCCTTTCTACCAAGTGAATTCCCAAGCTGAGTGGACGTAGGGCGATGGGTCCAAGTCCCACCCCATCAGCTGTCTGTCAGTCTCTGGGATCGGTGAAACCGTCAGTGTTGACACCTCCGTCACCTGATGAGGTAACTGTGTGTTTTCAGAGTCAAGTTGAATTTAGCTTTGTCATCTGCTGCTAACACAGGATGCATGTTCTGTTCTCCCCTCTAAAAAAGGTCAGTGGCAGGATTCAGGGTGTGTTCCTTTGGTAGGCCAGCAACCCTTTGGTAGTTAGTTGTCCACCTTGACTGGGCCTGAATCAGAAGACCTGCTGGCCTCTTTGCTGAACACTATGTCCTTGGCCTCTCCCCTCACGATCTTCTCCCACTGGCCCAGATTCTCCCTGAAAACACAACATCACAACATTAGCATTCAGACTGTATGAGGACGCTTTAATACTTCTAAATTAAAAACACACAACTGTAACTCATGTGTACCTGCATGGGGTTTATATTTCACTAAAATCCCTTTTCACTGATATTTTATCATTAGAACCAGTTTCCACCAGAGGAACGTTACCTTTACCTGGACTTTTGAAAAACCACAACATGTTTCCACCAAAATTATCCCAAACTTTCCCCCAAAAAAATTTCTGTTGAGGCAGTAAGACTTTCAGATTGGAAGTTCACACTTATGTTCACCCACCACACTGCAAATTATTTGGTTCTTACCAAGATAAAAAAAAAAAAATAAAAAAAATTTGATTGAGAAATGTTATGCCATGTTTTGTTTTTCTTTATCCCAGCAAGAACCAAAAGAGTTGGAGTGTGGTAACCAAAACTCTTGGGAATATTGGTGGAAAAGCGGTTTTACATTTTCTGTGTAGTTTCATTTATTTTTGTGTCTATTTCCATGACTTTTTACTATGATAAACTGTATTTACGATGTGAAACCACTGACATTTCAGTTTCAACATAAGGGGAACCCCATGAGAACAGGGGTGATGAGAAGTTCCTGTACTGGTGTTGATGTGTTTTTACAGAATAAACCCCCTAAAGGCAGACGTTACCCTTGTCTCATTCTACTAAACACAGTGTAGAGCTATTAGCAAACCCAAGTGGTAAACCACACCAATTACACTGTACTGGAAAATAACTATGCCTGTGAACCAAACATTGATACATTTATGGAACTGACAAAATTGCAGATAATTAATACAGTAATGAAAAATGTTTTGTTTGGCATTACATGAGGGTTAAGTCCCAGTCCGATTAATTATGTAACTAACAGACTGAACATGTCACCAGTTCATTGCTGACAAATATGCAGAGATTCATTCACTGTCGTTCACACCTACATGTGATTGAGACCAGTTACTCTATTAAAGTGCATGTCTTTGGGCATAGAGGAATGAAGAGAACGTCCACAGTCATGTAACCTCACTATCCAAACACTGTAGCTCTAGGTTTATACTCAGGGTCTTTTCATTTCATTTGTATTGTGTTAATTTTTTTTCTGAACTTTTTGTTGAAATGGGATATTAAAGATATTAAGAATCATCTTCAGTATTAATGCCTCCACACGCAGGATCTATAACAGTATCAAACATTTCGGAGTTTGAGAAATAAATGTAAAAGTATTAATTATATTGAATGTCACCAGTTCAGACAGCATACTGTAATTTTTTTTTCTCATTTTTAGTCAAAATATCTCATTACACTTCAAATAATTCAATATTAATTCAATATTATTTTTCTTAACTCAAGCAAAAAAATTTTAAAAATCTGCCAATGGAACAAGTGAAATTTTCTTGGTTAGATTACTTGAAATAAGATTTTCAAGATCTACTGTCTAAAAAGAAGTTCTTACATATATCTCACCATAAAGTTACTCTTTAGGTGATTATGTCTTATTTGAAGTGTGATGAAATATTTTGATTAGAAATGAGAAAAATACACTTGGTAAGATGTACATTTTTGCAGTGCATGTTTCAGTCATATTTAACCAGAGTATAACAGTGACACATGTGAACATTACACAGACTTTGGCAGATCCTACATCCCTAGTACAAGGTCTTACAGTCACAACTTTCAAATAATACAGGATAAACAATATAGGATTGATTAATTCATTTTTGGAGTTGCTAAATCCTTGGGAGTCAACACCAGCTACAAGTGGGTAAATGTGGGGTACACCCTGGACATGTCACCAGTTCATCACAGAACTGACAGTTATGAATGTGAATGAATGGTTGTTCGTGTATATATGATTCAGATTGACAAATTAACCTATTTAAGGTGCATGCATTTAAAGTGTCAATAGAGAACCCCAGTTGGATACAGGGGGAACATGTGAAGGTCTGGCTCTGAGGTGACACTGGTTATGTTGTGCCTGTGCTGTGAGGCGACAGTGCAGTGTCACCCAACTATACACGTGCAGGTAAAAATTATATGCACAAAAAGAATAACTTTTCTTAAATCAGAAAGAGTGAATGAGTTGTTGTTTCCTCAGTTGAGCATAATTTCTAGACTGGATGTGAAGAGTGCAGGGCAGGCCAAATGATAAACGTTAACTCATTTATAAAGTTCTCTACTTGCTGTGGGACGGACTGCAGTTGTGAACAGTTAAACAGAAAAAGAGGCTTGGAGCTAGATCTGATCAAAAATCTACATCTTACTAAGTGTATTTTTCCTCATTTCTAGTCAAAATAAAGAAAACCAAGAAAATTTTTACTTGTTCCTTTGACAGAATGTGTTGCTTAATTCAGCAAAAGGAAAAAAAAAGGAAAAATTACCTTGGTAAGATTTCTTGAAATAAGATTTACAAGATCTATCGTCTAAAAATAAGATTTTATATCACACAGAAAAGTCAGTCTTGAGGTGATTATGTCTTATTTTAAGTGCGATTAGATATTTTGAATGGAAATAAGAAAAATACACTTGGCAAGATTTAGATTTTCTGCAGTTTATGTGTCTGCATCAACTACCTGAATCTCCATTACCACAACAAAACCATTATTTATTTAATTTGGAGGTAATTATGGCCTTTATGTTTTACTAAACTGATAGACTGTAACAGTTTCCTGCCACAAGGATGTGCATTTGATGCTGGACGAGGAGCATAATTGTGCATAAAAGCGTATAGAGATGAACGAAAAAGCAGTTAAAATGTTATGCCTGGTTACTTTTATTACGGCAGATAACACAACAAGCAGCTGGACTTGATTATGTTCACTCAATCCAATATCATGTCTGTTTTGTTTACATTTCCAGGAAATTTCTTGAAATGTTCACCTTATGCGCAGATTCCTTATTACAGCTAATCTGATTTGTCTGGCCCCGTGCTGCATCATTTAAAAGCAGCACGCACATCATCTTAACACCTCACACTGCTATTAGTGTAAGATGTGGAATCAGAAAATGTGGTTAGTCATCAAAACATAGACTGCACCTACCCTTAAATCTAAAACAAACATAGAAAATATACAATATATACCCACTCAGATTTCATAATTTTAAGAAACCTACCCTAACATTAACAATAACCACAAAACAAATGCACAGATGTGAAGGATGTCCATCATAGACACTTACTTGCAGGCTTTTAGAAGAGAATGGGATGGAGGGAAAAGCTCTGCTAGTGTCGTATAGCATGGAATTGCGACGGCATTGTAGAATCCCACCTTAAAAAAAACATATTGTATCATAAGACGTTGAGAAAGTTTGATAAATTAATGTCACACAGCATATCTCATGATTAGAATTTCTCTGCTGCCAGTGATAACAGCTTTATTCATAAACTGGGACCATCAAGTGGGCCTTTGGGGGAGAAATGCACACCCAGAGGTCACAAAGAACCAACTATGTTAAGGGAGAAGTGAGAGGTTTAAAGAAGCATCAAAGTTAACAGTATTTTTTTTTTTTTTTTTTTACTTGGTATTCAAATTCAGCTGGTACAAACAGGTGTTGGTGTAATATGATAACTGCATTTTTAGCAACTTTTTATTTCAGTTTGGGGTTTTTATGTTTGAGTCATGGGGTCATATTTTTATACCAGTAATAGTATCTATTTTGGCTGAATATTTTTTTAAAAATGGATTTGAAGACACAGTAACATCACTATTTTCACTACGTTAGCTCAAAATAAATTCATTGTATTTTTTTTATTATTATTGTTTTATTACAGAAAATCCTCTCTCCATGATTATTATAGTTAAACTCCTATGAGGCTTCACCAATAGGACAAAATATTTATATGCTTTTCTCAAAATGACCGTCTTCTCTTAATTTTTCATTGTATATATGTATAATAGCAATAAACGCATTCTATTCTATTCTGTTTTTTTATGGTTTCTTCTCTTTTATTTATCTACTTTCTCCTTATTGACATATGGTATGAGAATACAACCACTATTTTCCCCTTTACAATTAATTTATACAATTTGAAAGCTAATATTTTAATCCTAATGTCTGTCTTTAAAGGCAGAGAAAAGGGGTGGTCTGAAATAAACTCAGAAAACAAGTCACACCATAAAACATGCTGGTCTTACTTGGCCTTGGGGAACCTCATCCTTCTTATCTCTGTCCATCATGGGGATCGGCTGCATCCCAATCTTCTTCATCTCATCTCCCTGTGGAGAAAAAGAAGACGCAAAAAATCCAAATCTTGTTTTATTCGAATAAACTGTGTAAGTGTCCTTTATTTAAAGAATGTGTACAATATCTATAAGCGGTGCAGCTTTAAGAAGTGATAATGGTGGTTTGACCGAATCACTAGAGGCATGACCATGACACTAATACTATTTGAGCTCCAACAGTATCCCACTGTACCTCAGCCCAGAACTCAGCATAGATGTCGTTGGCTGTGTGTCGTGTGATTTGCCATTGCTTGGTAACAGAACACAGGTCACATGCTGTCATCATCAGACCAATCACACGGTCCCTGGAGGGGAGCAAAAACTTGTTAAAGCCATGTGGTAAAACTATTTATGCACCAGGTCCATGCTTCTGTGTGTGATGCAGTGAAACCTGGCATGACCCGGCCCTGTCCCATGTGTCAGCGTGCGGTACGAGCCTGACCTGTGTGAGTGGTTGTTGAAATCCAGCGCACCATTGGTGAGCAGTTCTGTCAATTGCTGGTGGTTGTTAAAGTACAGGGCAAGATCCGTGGCGATGATGGCCTTCCGGATGATCTCCAGCACCTGCTCGTATTCGCTGGAATTCAGGTTGGAAAAAATATTGTGCCCTTCCAGCTATGAGAAACAAAGAGATCAATAAAAAAGCAAAAGCTCCACTTATGAGGCGTTCAGCTCAGCTAGACTCTAACAGGTTGTAAAGCCAAAGACTTCAGCTTCCTCCACCAGATTCTGGAAACATACATGAAAGCACTTTAAGTGGGTCAGTAACAAGGAATGAGTGAGTGTGTGTAAACCATCCACTACAAACTGTGTGTTAATCTGAGGATGTTAACAGTCGCAGGATGCTTTGTATGCAAATTGTGGAAAAGTGTGAGAACTCATCTTTTGTAATAACAAGCTACAGCAGCTAATAATCCATTCATCTCTTTTGCAAGGTCAGGGGGTGGGGGGACTGGGCACAAAGCCAGGAACACCTTGAGACACACACCATTCATAATAGATTTAGAGCCACCACTGAACGTGCATGTCTTTGGACACACTGCACCAAAAGGCCCTGACAGCTGGTGCGTTCAGGTGCAGGCTCATGTTGGGACGTAACAGTGATAACCACTACACTAACACTGTGATGCCTTTAGTAAATGTTTGGGAATATGTAAACTAAACTGTATTTTTTCATTTTCTTTTCAAAGTCCAAAAAACTGAATTTGCTCATTTAATGGTACGACATTTTTATTTAAATACCAAACATGATATGAAGATGATAATATTATTTTATCTTTGCTGATGGAACCAGTACATTACCACTAGTTCTATTGTCTGAATAGAAAACAACAACATTTATCTTTTATTGGATGCAAAAACCCACATCACAGGATACATTAACATTGATTTGTAATGTAATGTAACTTTTGCATCCTCATTTTTTACCCTATTGTCACAGTCCTGAAAGCCTAATTTCCTGCTAAATATTAATACTTATCAGATAGCAAAGCCTGTGTAAGGTTCTGCATAGTGGAGCTCTACCTGCAGGATGGAGACAGTCTGCGAGAAGTGGTGCTGCTCCATGGTGGAGGTGGAATAAAGAGCTGCTAGTGGATGGTCAAACTTCTGCAGGTATGCGTTACTGTACCCTCGATGGTCCAGATCATGGCACAGACAAGCGATTAATAGGCCTTTCTTCTGTAAACCATTAAGAACAGACAGGAAAAGGAATTATAGAGGACCAAACATCTGGATCTCTTAGTGTAAAATTCAGACCCAACAGGAGCAAACCTCAAGGTCTGTGAAGATCTCAGAGGTTTTCTGCAGGATGGCATACATGCAGTGTGCCACCGTCACTGCGTGCTTCCAGTTGTGGTAGGGCACACGGCGGTAGTTCTTTCGTACGGACATGGTGAACCGACACAGCTTCTCTAGCTCAAAGCTGCACATGGGAAACATTAATTAACGCACGTGTCATGTAAAGCTTTGACAAAGTGCAAACATGAATATTATCATAGGCCTGTACCTGTTTTTGCCACAGGAGTTATGAACCATGTAGATGAAGACAGCAGGCCAGATCTCCTCAAAGGGATTAATATCAAAGTGGAACCTGGAGGATAAGACGGTATAAGAGTCCTAAATTAGCATGTACAGCACACCTGGGAGGGAGGAGAGGAGAGACAGATCAGGCAAAATCTTAGGTTTTGAGGTATTAAATTGACAGGCCGCCCTTCTTTCCCTGCACATCCTTTTAGCTGAAAACCCTCCTCATTCAGGGTTCGGACTCTGCCATTGTTCCCTTCACAGACACAGCCAGGTCCACAGGTGTGTCAGCAGAAACAGTGACCAGCTAAACACTTAAAAACAAGGCAGTGAAGTATCCTGTAGGCTAACGAAACACCAGAGAGGGGCACTCACGTTTCAATCTCTTTATAAATGGGTGCAGGGAGGTTGAGCTGGGTAAGGGTCTTCCATTCCTCTGATGTGCAGATGCTGTGATAAGACAATTTTTCCATGGTCACTCTGTAAATGCATTCAGAATGCCGGATCCTGTGGTACATCTAGAAATCACAGAGAAGATGTGCACTGTCATTTCTGTTACGTACTGTAGATACAAATGGAAATGGCTCAGTTGTTTATTGAACTCAACTATTACTATTACTTCCAGCATGTACAAATGAAGTCTATCCACAAGAAATCTGTTTATTACCCAAGACTAGTCGAAGAAAATGTGTGAAAAAAAATGTTTAGACAGACAGATAGATGCAAAAAACATGTTATTTTACTAACACTGATACTTAACCTTTCACCTTAAAACCTTCGCCCCATAGACTCTACCATTTGCCCTGGACCCTGTTCCAGAAAGATTTAAGGTTTAACAGTGTCTGAAGTCTGATGTGACCCCTGAACTCTGAGTTTCTATAACCTGAGATGTGAAACAGACCAGAACAGCTGATCAGGGTTAGTTCAGTCCACTCACTGTTTGTTGGAAATAAATCATAATCAATGAAGCTGAGATAAATGATGATTCAACATGTTCAAAGCAAGGTTATTATCATTACTGAAAACAAACATAAACTAGAATTGAAAAAAAAAAACAACCAAAAAACTAACTAACTGAAATAAATAAAAACTATAATTAAAAGAAAAAATGATAATTAAGTGAAACTGTATTGTGTGCTTACAAAACTAACTAAAATGTATAAAAATAACGGATAAAATTCCCTTTGTTTTCGTCTTTGTCAGTGTCGGACTGATATGTAATCGATTTATTTCACTTAAACAATTTTAGTTGGCAGTACTATACAGCGCTTCACAGTCTGTCACTTCTCATCACTTGTTGTTTAGAGTTGGCTTCTGGTCCCCCACTTTACCTGACAACATGGAGATTAAAGCTGGGAGAACTGTTTTTTTTAATACAATGGTGAGGAGGATGAAGGATATGAAAAACTAAAACTAAGTATTTAGAAAAAAAAATAAAACTAGCAAACATGCTCTAAAAACTGATTAAAACTAACTCAATTAGAAAAAAACCCAAAATCTCTTAAAATCTTGGTTTAAAGGGGGAGCTGCCATGCAAAGTCAGTTTAAGTAAAATTAAGTTATTTGTCTTAAAAAAAAACCTTTGAGGTGTAATGAGGAAAGAGTTTGATCTAGTTAGAAAAATCAACTTGTAAAATGTAATTAACAAAAATAAAAAAAATAAATTAAAAATAAAAATTAATAATTTATTTAATGCTGGACCTTTATTCATCCAATTCATCACCAAAGATTTCCAAAAATGTATTTTATGGTCTGACTATAACCGACATAAGTAAATTTTTTTTATTATATTAAACAGATTCATGGTGAGTCCAGACAAGCTGTGTATGTTACATGAGCTTGTTACTATATTAGGACTGAAAATAAAATCTACTCACCAAAAAGAATGAAAAATGGGCAGGTTTTACTCAGAGTGCAAAGCTCTCGGATCTAATGTGTTAATGTTCTACTACAACCGTCAGCCCCTTTTCAGTGTCCCAAAATGAAGCTAAACTAATGAATGTGTGGATCGTACAGGTGTCTCTGCCATTGGATACTGTCATCTCATCTGTATGAATGAGGACATGAAGCCACCAATGAGATCAGCAGGAAGGAGGCGCCTGATGAACTGAAGCTTTGATGCTTTAATGAGCAAATTACCGCAGTTACTGACTTTGTGAAACTGAAAACAAAACAAAACAAAACAAAAAAAAAGGGTTTGGATTAAGCCTGGTTTCTGTAACAGGGTCCAGGAAAAATAACAAAACACCAAAACCTTATAATCAATCAAATTCTAATACACCTATCATTTTATATCATCGTAATAACCAATAAGTCTGACACTGATCTAATCAAATCTAATCAATAGTCAAACACATATCTGATCATATTAGAGAAGAGGCCAGAGTTAAAACGAGGGAATGACAGCGATAAAGAATGAAATAGTTTCATATGATAAAGGATCTTTAACAAATGTCTTGTATTCTTTACTTTTTCTATCGGAGCTTCTGTCAATCAAGGCTTTCCTCATGAGAACGACAATTAAAAACAATGAAAACTAACATTAATCAGAACCAAAATTGGCAGAAAATTGAAATGACTGTAAATTTAACTCCAGTCTGTTACATATTTTAGGTAAGAGTCTTCAAAAAGTGTGTCCACATCTGGTTTGTATCCCTGTCCCTTCTCCAGACAAGTGGGAATAAGAGTCAGGTACAGGCGCCAAGTCTCACACCTTCCACCGTAAATCACCATAAATCAGGAGCAGACCTGAGTGTGTTTCCTAGAGACGTAAGGCATAAATTACAGCTAAACATAAATCCTGTCAGTGGACGGATGCAGACTGCTTGTCTTAAAATATTAACATGCCTCATCAATTTTAAAACCAACTTTGTGACGCTGCTCCTGCGTAAGTTTGTCGCACGAGATGGTGAGTCAGGCCCCACAGAGAGGACAGGCTTTGACAGAGAGACCACACAAAATATAAGCGCCAACAGTTATGATTCATGAAATTACTGTGCCTTCCATGTAGGGGATAATTATCACTGCCAACAATACAAAAAATACATAATTATTCATTTTTTGGGTCAATGCAAAAAATGAAATTGAGGTTGTTGGCACTAGATCTGCTATGAGCGTTAGTTCACGGTGGTGATAAGTCGATGACGTCAAAGCTGTGCAATTTTCCGAAATAATGCACACCATCCTGCCAGTCCGAATCAAATTTTAATGCCACGATGAGTTATGTAATCTTATATAATGCACCAACGCTGCAAAAAGGTCAAGACCTGGTTTGTGTGGAAAGATACTAAAACAAACTGTAGAAAACTAGTGGTGGAAAAAGGTTTTTGTTCACCCCATGCATTTGTGATATATTACATTAAACTCTATTGCACTGAAATCTGCCAAGTATTGTTTCATTCTCTAAAAACCCACATGCTTCCACTTGCACATGCACGGTTCCATCGAGGTCAAAACTGGATCTTTCACACTGGAAAAAAATCTACATCTGACCTAGTGTATTTTTCTCATCTCTAGTCAAAGAATTTCATCACACTTAAAATAAGACATAATCACCTAAAGAGTAACTTTTCAGTGAGATATAGGGACTTATAGATCATTTTCACTTGTTCCATTGGCAGATTAGTTTTGCTTGAATTAACCAAAATAAAATAAAAAAAAAAATCCTGAATTAAACAAAAAAAAAAAAGTCAAAATTATCTTGGTAAGATTTCTTGAAATAACATTTTCAAGATCTATTGTCTAAAAATAAGTTCTTATATCTCACTGAAAAGTTACTCTCGAGGTGATTAAGTGTGTGTTTTAAGTGTTTTTGCAGCGCAGCAAGATAATAAAACACATCCAGATATGTTGAAACTGTCAAGAATTTAGTTTGGTTATTGGTTTCTTATTAAAAAATAAACCAAAAATATATATATATATTTTAATATTTGCATTTGTTTGTGTCAGTCTGATGCAGCCACACCTTTTGAAACACAAAAAAGATTTTTCAGCAAATATTTCATGATAATATTTGAGATATTTGATGAGGTATTTGCAAACTCATGTTAGTTCAGCCCAATATGATCTGAAATGGGTCAAACCTGTAAAATAATAACACACTAATATAAAAAAAACATCAACTCCACACTGTTTTAAGTTTAAAAAGAAAAAAGTAAAATTCCATTTACAATTATAAATTCCAGTTATGAAAACATTAATATTTGCATTTTATTTTTTAGCCTAATTTATTTTCCTTTAAAAATTTTAAATAATCTGAACAACCAGGAAAAAACTGAAATTTATAAAAATAAATAAGTGCGATTTTAACGATATTATACCTCAGTTTATCATTTACACGTGTGCATTACAACTTATAGATCACAATTTGATCTACAAATACACAACACAGTTAGTAACAGGCAGAATATTGATAAAATTGCACATATTTTTCTTAATAATGATGTGCAGAACGATACTAAAATATCAATATCTCCGAAACCACATCTTTACGTTCTAGAATGGATTCACAAATCAAAATATTAATACTTTTACTAATACTTCGGTCATTTGAGGTAATGTATATCAGGAATACAGTGGGAAGTAGCTAAACTTTTCACATCTTATTCAAATGAAACCTGATTGGTGGGAACTACTTCTTCTTCCACCTAGGTGAGTGTGTACTGTGTCACGCTTCTCACTCAATCTGTTCTAAACCAAAACAAAAAACAAAAAACAAAAAAAACAGATTAAAAAGGGGAAAACCTTAAATATGTTGTTGTTCCTTAACATGAGGGGACGTGTCAGTGTTGGATGCTGTTGTTGAATCGTTAGATGTTCAGTATTTTCATGTTTTATGTTAACAGGTTCATGTAACATGAATTACTACACAAGTTTTCATTTTTATAATAGTTCTTAATAATTAAACAATAATTACTCTCATGTCTGGTATTCTTTATGAAGTTATGTTTTGAAATATACTTTTTTTTCCATTAATTGTATTTATACAAAGTCTCGGTATCGGGTTGCTATGGCCAACACCAGCCTGAATGTCACTCGGTATCGGTTTGGAAAGGAAATTCTTAGAATTGAAGATCACAATTTCTTAAGGCATTTCAGGATGTTCATATTTGTTCAGGATATTCCCATTTTTTGTAAACAGATAGTTTGTAATTTCCTTTTTTTTTTTTTTTACACTCTTATCAGTATTTATGATTTATTACATTACATTTGGCTGATGCTTTTATCCAAAGTCACTTACAAGGTGTATAGGTATGTATAGCATAAAGGGCCTTGCCCAAGGGTCCACCTGGGATTCAAACTGGCAACCTTCTGCTTATTGTCATAGTATTTTACTGATCTGACCCACTTGAAATCTAATTGGGCTGAATGTGGCCCCTGATCGAAAATTATTATTAATATCTTAAGTGTAATTTTGGAATTTCACCCACAGGCTCGAGCAGATTCTTGGGCTGGTGTTTGACACATGTGCACTATGGTATGTCTGAGGATCAATAAGCATTACTCACATTTGCACAGTGTAAGGCCAGAGCACAAAAGACAGCAAACATCTTAAAGTTGTTCTCATCGGTTTTAGTGAAGGCACTTCCGCTTAGCTTGTTCACCATCTGCACCACACCTATAACAGTTCCCCTGCTGACGATGGGCATGCACAGGATGTTCCGTGTGGTGTAGCCGGTTTTGAGGTCCACCTCCCTGTTAGAAAACGCATGAAGAATACGGTGTCAGTCTGTCATTAATCATTTCATGAGTTTATACTGTGAAATATACAAGTGAAGCATGTTTAAGCCTCAGTTTCTGGTGTATACTTAAATGTAGAGAAAAATGAGGAGGAGTGTGAGCGAAGTTTATACCCCATGAAGCCTACATGAAGCAGAATTATCAAGAAAATGTCAAAAATGTGTTAAATGAAAAGAAGATGTCATGGAAAAAAATGGCTTCTTGCTGTGTCTGTTAAGGGTTACCGGTTAAACCGTGGGTCTGCATAGGCATCTGGGATATTTAAAACTTCCCCTGTCCGAGCCACTTGACCAGCTATTCCCTTGTCTATAGAAAACCTAGAGGGAAAGAAGAAAGAAGATCAAAAATATTAAAATCTAAAACATAATAAGTTCCCATTATATTTCTTTTAATAAGACTGTATTACTGTAGGCTTGATAGGTCAGTGTTTAATATGAACTGCAATGGAATGTATTTGACTGAAAACACAGATATTATCAAAGTTTAAGGGAGTCTGCGTGAAAATGGGTGAACCTTACACACCTAATTTCTTTGGTTTTCCTAAAGACAGGTTTGCCTTCTTTCTCCTCCCCAATATCGAACAGGTCGGAGTACAGTTCTTTGTTGTTGTGATCTACCTGGAAGAGTGCGCACCTGTCCGCATTCACCAGGTTTTTTGCATATATCTGCAATTACACCACAAACCGGACATTTATTAGCAAGAAAGATGGTGGAGATCAAATGAAAAAAAAAATATATATATATACCAACTTGACTTAAAATTAATTTACCATATAATATACATAAGACCTGAAATTTAATTGTGTAAGTTATCTTTAAGTGTGTCTTTAGAATGAAACATTTCAACATACATAAATAAGCCACAGACAGTAAAACTACAGCCACAGGTCATCCCAGTTCATTTGAGCAGTTGAACCAGATGACTTGAATGACCTGATATGACACCACGATCACAAAGCAACAGAATACATACAAACAGAGAGGTGGGTTTAGGTAAAATAAACAGAAGAATTGTGTTTTGCACTCATCCAGATCACATTTGTTTCACATTTTAGAATCGTTTATATGCTGTAATCCATAAATAACCAATAAATAGCTTTTCATTATTCTTCTGGATAGTGCTATTCTTTATCAGGACGCATCAGAAGCACCCATCAGTTATTAAACTGTCCTGTGTGTATTTGTTTTACAGCAGCATAAGTAATGTCGTTAAAACACATGTCTAACACACACTCCCAGGATGCGCAGCTTTGAAGACAATGTGAATGAACACATACTTGCAGAAATCACACTCACCATAATATGTTCAAGTAGAGAATCTATTGCCACAATGTTATCAAAGTATGTTCTGTGCGAAAAGAAGAAATGGCGCATTGAGATGTTTGACAAATGGGAAGCTCAGATGACGTTCACATTCAAGACATGAAAGCCTAAAGTTTATGGCTCACATGAGCACAAATCATTTACATTATATCTGAATTAATGTAAGTCCAAAATATGATGTTTATATGGTAATACTACAGTCTTTTCACTAGCATTAATTTAATGAACAGAACCAAAAAAAAAACTGACAAGTGCTCTTACTTTGACACATCTAGTAGGAAGTCATTGAGTTCAGTCTGTTTGGCGAGGCCTCTGCACACCTAGAAACAAAAAACAAAACAAAAAAAAACAAAAAACATCAGGTCATAACCTGGGATACGGACACATTTCACACAGAGCATGCGCAAACATCCTAAACATACTGCAAAAAAAACCCCACTCGCAGTCTATACACTTAGCTGCGGACCATCGTCATGCATGTCAGTAACAACAGCGTGTTTTGCAGCGAGCGTTTAACCCAGGAGTGCTGCAGTTCTGCACCCCTCAACGAAGTTCAGAGGTCCACTGTGGCCAGCGCTGCAGTGGGACGCTGCTTCTCTGAGGTGTTATGCTATCTGTACATATAAAAACAGCACTGGGGCGTAATGACATCCTCGGGGAGCTATTTGTTGAATCTATGGCTTAGTTGATTGGACTGAGCCCGGTGACAACCCAGTTCCTGTACACAGTGGATTTCCCCCATGAAAAAACACCAAAGCAGAACCAGAACAAACAAAGTCACTCAAGATCATAATAATTGGGACAGGCAGGCTTCAGTGATGTGTTACACTACATTACACCTGCATGGTTGTGCAGCTCCAGATTAAACCTGGTTGGGAGTTTGCTCACCTGTACTTGATGAATGGCGACCGATGCCCATGCTAAATTAGCTGTTGCAACCTGGGAAAAACAAAAAAATATAGTTAGTTTCTAAGAACAGTATAACTTTTAACTTAAAAAAAATCATGTTCACAACAAATAGAGACTCTCTGCTGGTTAATATCCCCAAAAAATTGAAAAAAAGGAAAAGTCACTACAACATAAAAGGATTAAACATATTCCAAAAAACTGAGATTTGGGACGAGGATGATGGAAAGTTGAAAAGGAGTCAATTTATGGAACAACTTATATGATGAAACAAAGGCAATTAAGTCAAATAACACATTTCAAAAGACAATCAAATCCAAAATGTTGAGTAAATATGATGAAAGGGACAGGATTTATCCTTGATATGTTCAGTATTTTTGTGTTTTGTGCTTACTCATATATGTTATTCTGTTATGTGAAGGATTTTTGAGTTACTTACAGGATCTGACATAGGAATTTAAGGTCGTTAGAAGGATGAGGTAAGATTAGAGATTAAACCTCATCTCACTCCTTTTCTAATGTTTTCCTTTTTTTGTATAAATCTTTTTGTTGTTTAGTTTTAATGTTATATTTTCCGTGTTTTCTTTTGCATATTTTAATATCATAATTTTCAGCCTTATAATACGCAGTTTGTAGTCCAACTGTTCCACTTTATTATATTATTCTATTATCCTATTGATAGTCATTGACAATTTTTACCATTTCATGCCTGAGTTATGAGAAATTATCCATATGTTTTAGTTGAAAAATTGCACATTGAACAAAGTTGTCATATCTGTTTATAGTGGCATCAATGACTAGTGATGATGCAACACATCCCATTTCTGAGGGTAATGTTTCAACCCCTACCCCTTGCAACGGGTAGTGCCAAGTGCAAGACCCAAGGGGTATGAATTGGGATTGGGCCTAACTGATACACTGATGTATAGAAACAACGTTTCCTAAAGTATAACAGTGAATAACACAGTCAAACACTGTAATCAAGAATTATTATGCGACTGTTCTCTCCATTTAGAAGCAGTGTTTGACCACGTCTAGTCCTTTATTCAGCTCATTGTTTTGGATTGGTGGCCTGCAGATTTACCATTTCCATAACTTATTCTGCTGCAATCAGCGAGATTTCCCTCATAAACCCATCGAACAGTACAACACAGTCTAACAAAGTGAGCACTGATGTTTCTAAAGACAACTGTGTGATATTTAATGAAGGATTCTACGATATTAAGTGCAATTTTTAATATGATAGGACATAGGTTACATGAATCCTAAAATCAGTTTGAGTCATAACTCATGTATTTTATGTAAAATCCTGACTTATTTCACTCTTGTTTTACTGTCTGTATTTGGACACCTTGTAGAAAAGCCTTTGCCGACAGTAACACGGTGTTTTTATCTGAGTCTGCACAGCTACAGAGAATTTAGACAGATCTGGATTAAGGTGAATACCAGGCTAACTGTCGTTCTGTGAGCCTTTCTCCAGTCTCCCACTCTTGGTGTGTTGTGTCTGGGTCAGACTGACCTCCTGGTGGCTGAGGTTGAAGGGCTCCTTGCCCCAGTGCCGCTGCAGCTCCAGGATGGCAATGAGGTCCCCGATGGCAGTGAGGATGGGGAGGCACAGGACAGAGTGAACGTGGATCCCTGAGTCCTGCCCTGTGCCGTCGGGGAAGCGCTCGTCCTAAAATGCACAAGTCAGAAATGGTAAACTAAGTAAAAAACAAAATAGTTTGTGGGAAATTAGTGTTAAGTTAGTGGTGCATTTTTAAAAATAAACTCATTAAATACAGTTTTCACATTTTATATTGTCTAAATAAGGTTTTCCACCTAATACTGATCTATGATTAACAAGTAACAAACAAAAAAATCTCTATATAGGACCCCAATCATTTTTCTATTCTACTATGACCACAAAGATAATTATGTTGTTCTCGCTTCTAATAAACACAACTTAACAACACGTCGTTTTTCTAGTTAAAATTTTATTTCTACGTTTTTGAAGCTGAAACCAAACAGTAGAACTAAAAAAAATTGTTTGTGGGAGAATAGTGCTAAGATACTCATATTTTTTTCCTGAAATAATCTCATTAAATATAATTTTTACATTTAACTTTGTCTAAATAAAGTTTTCTACCTAATATTGAGGTATGTTTAACTAATGAGCAAAAAAATAATGGTTTGATCTAAATTCCAGCAGAGGATCCCGATAAGTTTTCTATTTTAATATGCACACTAAGATAATTGTGCTGTTCTTGCATATATTAAATATATAACGTTTTTTAATTTTTTTTTTTTTACAGGACAAACATGCAACATGTTGAAGATGTTTTTACAACTACTCATTTATTTCACTAGATTACATGCATTATTATACTTTTTTAAATTATGAAACATACTGTAAATGGAAGTGGATAATGTGTTAAACATACAAACATTTAAATATGTGTGAAATATACATACGCTGTTGACATGTAAGCAAGTTGTGCTTATTACATTTAACAAAACTCTTTTTTTTTTTTAACAAACCACTGCTTTGTCTTGTTACTGGTTTAACTGGCTCAGCGTTAGGTGGAAAATGTCTTTGGATGACTGTCTAAATCAGGGGTGTCAAACTCATTTTAGTTCAGGGGCCACATTCAGCTATATCTGATGTGGAGAGGGCCGAAAACAGTAAAATAATGACAGAATTATATAAAAAATTATGTCAACTCTAAACTTCTCTTTATATTTTACAGTGAAAAAGTAAAATGACATGATGAAAATGTTTAAATCTACAAA
>JAPSES010000097.1:13423866-13444415 GCA_029822895.1 Maxillicosta whitleyi | reverse complement strand
TTTTAAAACTACCACCGTGCCCCCCCCCCCCCCACACACACACACACACACACTATGAAAAGCCCTGCAGGTGAGACAGCTCTCTTATCACAGTGGCTGGGTATGAGGTTCTGCAACACAAGCACATCTTTGTCTGCCTCCGACTGCCATCTGAACACAGCTGAGAAACAGTGTCAGCTGCTTGTAGCTCGACCCAACTCTTGCCCTGTGGACAACAGGCCAGAGACTCGCTCAGACCTCTTCCTAAAACTTCTCCATTACTAGTCACACAGATATCCAACCTGTAAATGGCCAAAATTGCCCATAAAAGTAGATCTTGTTATTTTATTATATTTGGCTGACGCTTTTATCCAAAGTACCTTACAAGGTATAGGCATGTATAACGTAAAGGGCCAATCTGGATTTGAACTGCCAACCTTCCGCACCAAAGTCAGCTGTGTAAACCACAAAGCTATCCAGTCAGTATACGGCTATATTGCTATATTATTTTACCTGAATGGTAATATACAATATGATGTATGTCAATCTTTTCTGAAGCGACTTACATTTTCAGTTGTGAGCCAAAGATAAGCACAAGAAATCACAATAACACTGAGTTTACAGTGAAATTATATTGCACAAACTCCTGTAGGTTAAAGTGAGGGTATCAGAACTTTTAGTGCTGATGATAAATATCTTAATATAATCTTTCCTGGGTGATTTATCACAGTTTGCTATATGTAATATTCTCCTATTCATTTAGCCTTTTAAAATGAAAGTCAGATATTGGCTATATACATACTTATCACATAAATTTTCACCAAATCTAAGAGTAAATTCAGAGATTATATTAAATCAGAACAAACAGAAGAAAAAGTGACTCTCAGCGATTTAAAGTGCAGGCATGGAATCTACAAAAACTGTTGAACATGAAATTTAATGGTGAACTAGGGTTGATCTGAAATAAAAACCATCTCTAGCCTAGTAATATTAAAACTACCCATTTTAAGGAGCTTGTATTTGTGAGAGGAAGCAAGAAAAACATGTCTGATCTCATGATATGTCAATTTTTACTACATCATTGGTATTTTTCATATAATGTCTAGCCTTACATAAAAGAAGACAAGAAGCTACAGTTATATATGAATATAAACATAAATGATAGCAATTACACTAATAGATTACACTTTAAACTTTACTCATCTTTCATCCAGATCTTTGTATTAGAAAAATGTTCGAGCTGCAAATCTTCAGACCAGAGACAATCCTTACATATACACTGCAGTGTGTGTGTGTGTGTGTGTGTGTGTGTGTGTGTGTGTGTGTGCATTGCAGAAGGCATAGATGAGTGATGAGGGGCCTCTGGATGGGAGCAGCAGAGGGTTTGGGATTCATTAATTACTTCATGAAAGCGTGTGGTGTGAAGTAAACACTGCCAGTGGGACTTTGGTCAAGAGAGGTGCGATGGTCAAATGACATCAGCAGGGCTCCCAAGAAAAAAAAGCATTCAGCTCATTGTGTGCAGGGACAAGCTGCTATAGCATTAAACCTGCACCATATATGAGGAAAATGTACAGTGTACACACTTTTAATGTAGTGTGATGAGAGTATGACCAAGCTTCCTATGATGTTTTATTATATATGATTTATATCAACTGTACTACAAAATGATAAATGTATCACTGAATGAACTAAAGGTATAGGTTTTGCACTTTGGAAACAGTAGTTTTTTGTTTTTTCCATTCTTCGTTTAGAAAAGCAGGCCATACAAAACTTCCCTTCCAAGTACATTTTAGTAGCCACACATCGAATATGAACGAAGATGCTAATCCAAGTTTTCTAGTAGAATATGGAACAAAGTGGATGGGAAAAGACGCCTTACTCCACTTCTTCATCAACATGTTAAGACACAATAAGGTTTGTATGTTTGCATTAACCTAAACAAAAATGTATATCATATAAATCTTATCACATGACCGAAGTACTCAATTCACGTCCAAAAAGATTCCCTTTGACCCTTAAAACACATCAACTTCTTTAGAATGTAAATGTCCCGTATGATATGGATCCATTCTTCAGTTGTGTGTCTTTCAGGCTTTACCCATTTTCTAGTGATAATCTTTTTGCTTGCTGCCAAAAACATTAACAACAGTGTTTTTATCTTTCAGAATCCAGTTCTCATGTGAAATATCTCCTCGGTACAGGGCTTCACATTTCAGTAAAAATGTTTACATGTTCACATAGCTGCTCCCAGAACGGTTTGATCGCTGGACAAGGAAACAATAGCTTTTATCAAAACTGAAATCACTAAAAAATACGTTTTTCAGCGTTTCCCTTCAGGGGTCAGAACAGCGAATCACATTTGTATGTTGATTTGTCACAGGTTTTTACATTGGATGCCCTTCCTGAGACAACCCTCTGTATTTATCTGGGCTTGGGACCAGCAGAGGTATAGGGATGTATAGCTTAAAGGGCCCACCTGAGGATCAAATTGGCCATCTTCCACACCAAAGACAGTGGTGTAAACCACTAAGCTGCCCAGTCGCTCAAAACTGAACTCACTCAATGTAATAAAAACTCACATCTCACTGGAAACAAAACTGAAATGTCAATAAATAAATAAATAACATCCCTTGGCATCAAAATTGAGTTAAGTGTAGACAACATGGCATGAGTCAGTATCAGTCTGTTTCCCTGCCCTCTGTAGCATTTCATTTTGTTTATTGTCCATGTTTTGTTTATTGCCCATGTCATATATAACTTGGATCTAAGTTATAATGAAAATATATTGATCTGCTCAGAAACACATCAGTACCACAAACTAGCATCTGTTTAAGCTGAAGCCAGTATTTCAAGAATGAAGCAATGGATTGGGACAAAAACAGTCATTCAGTTGTTCAGTTATGGTAGCAAAACACATTTCAAATATTATTGCACAGAAGATTCATTGCACAAACAACGGTGCGAATGTGAATGCTTTTTCTGGAAACAGTGACACAACTTTCACATAAACACTCACTCGAGTGTGTGTACAGACAAAGTGATTTATGTAATCTAGTGTTGTCCATCACATGATAAGTGAGAACGAGACTGGCTGCAGGGACCGCTTCCAGGAAGTGCTGGTTATCTCAGTGACGATCACATGATGAAAGGTCCTGCCACAGTAGCACTTAAATAGAATACAAAACCTGATCTCTCCCTGGAATATTAGACACATTCTTAAAACAAATTAGCTTTTATCATGGAGTAAATACTGAACACTTTAAAACAACAAAGGTAGAAATGTGTTTAAATTTGGAAATTAAAGACACTGATAGCAATCGTCCCAACAGAGTGATGATTAAGTCTGCGTGAATCTGTCAGCGCTCGAAGTTTGAGAGGATGAATCCAACAAAAGGCAGACAGAGAATGGCTTCAAAGTGGTGCCCAAGAGTCTGTTCACAGTGGTCGAACAGGGGAAGTGGACTAAGAGTGATTGTGCTGATGATGTGACGCAAAGATCAGCCTCAAGACAGACGTGCAGCATAATGAGAGAGCTGTCAGGTTGATTGCTTAGGTTTTCATTTCAAATGCACACAGCTCAAACACAGAGTACAGGTAACGCATGAGATGTGTATTACCTGTAGGGTTACGCAGACTAAAGTGCTTTTATTTTCAACGTTAACTTCAGACATGTTCATTTCTTCTGATTCTGGGACCTTTGAAAGTCTGATGCAACAATAGAATTGACCAAATATTGGACAATCCCTCCGTCAGTCAGTCAGTCAGTCAATAGAAAGTATAAAGTTGGGAAATTTTGGTTGTCATTTTGGTTTTTTTGGGAAAAAGCGGTGGTGCAGAGGTGTAGTGGTTAGCATTAAGGTTTTGGGTCAGTTCCCTATCTTTACTGTGTTGCTTGTCCTCACCATGCTGCACAGGCTTCCTCCGGTTTCCCCCAGCATTAAAAACAGGGAAATATATGATAATATATGCTTCTCTCAGTGCCCTTGACCAAGGTACTCGTGAAGGTATCGGTATGTATAGGATGGATAAAATGCAGAAACCAAACTTTCCTATAGCGATAATAGAGTGAGTTAGCATATCAATTAACAGTGCCATTAAAAGCTGACTTAAACTTTTATTAATATTAGTTATTTTTGCTAGCTATCACATAATGTATAAACCTACAAATTAGCATCAGCTAGCTAGCAAATGGACTTAAATGCTAATGTTAGCAAATGTAGCTATAAGTCACTAACAGATTGGGTTTTGTGGGACTAAGAAACGTTACGGCAGAATAATGTAACAGGCTTATTAGTGTAAATCCTTTGTTTTACTTAATAAACTGGAGGTTGAAATGTTCATCAGCTGAGTCCGTCAAACTCCACACATAGCTCCAATCTACTCACCAAGCAGCAACGAAATGTACTTAATTTCATCTTCTAGTAAATTGCCTGAATTGTATAAAAATTCACTCTCTATACATTTAGCCACAACAACCAAAGCCTTTTTTGTCTGGCCACCACACAGTTGTCACAGAAAAACTCTGGTTGTCAGTGTAAATATAAAACGTAATGACGCTTTAACTAGATAAAATTGTGGTTTATATCCATATTGGTATCTTGTGTTTTTTTCCCCCTGTGTCATTTATGTTTTTTTTCTCCAGCCCTCGTCCTACTGTCCTGGCAGTCAGTGGTTTCATGCACATCTGGACAGCTTGGAAATCTGAAATTCTCTTGAAACATGCCATTTATCATCATGGCTGTTGTTAGTGTTATTTTACTGCTTTACATAATGTAGGACACATTTTACACATCAGCTTGCTACTTACAAAAACATGCCAGTGTGACAGACTAACTGGTTTTCCTGTTGTGGTGAAATAAATTGAAACCAGGGCCTGTTTGAATCCCAGATAAGATGATCAAAACTGGTAAAAGATGCTTTAAAATCATCAGGAATTTTATTTATTTATTTGTGTAATGAGTTAAATTCGCACCAGAAGAGTTCTAGAAATTATCAGATCTTAAAAAAAAAAAAAGAGGAGAAAACATTGGTATTTATTTTCATGATAAAACTGATGAAAAATAGAGAAGCAGAGCCTCAAATTGCTCGCCTTTCTCTGGAGTTTGCTCAGCGATAAAGTTTTGTGAATCAGCATTTTTTAGTGCTGGATTCATATACTCTGACCTCAGCTGCATGGGTGAAATTAGTAATTCCTATTTGGCGCAGTAAGTTGGATTCATGTGATGGCCGTCATTGTACCACACAACCTGAAGGCACACAGATATTCCTACAGAAAGCAGCTGAAAACTCTGAAGTCTGCGTCTCTGCATAGCAGCACTGAGCGCTACTGTCTGTAGACCTCATGTAGAAAGCAGGCCTAAAATGTGACAAATCCATCCTCCGCCAGTTTCCCCCTTTACTTCAACACACCCACACCCTGAGCCAGCACCCCCCCCACACACATACACACACACACACACCAACACCACAGTCTCCACCCCTCCCCTGGGCCCCCTTCAGCCGGCTGCATGTCTCTGGAGGTCGCCTCTGACGTCAGCAGCTCGACCGGGCAGAGTGCCAGCCCTGTGGGCCCTTGATGGATGCGGTTGGTCTGAGAAACAGTCCGCTGTGTGTGGAGTGCACGGCACAGACTCAGCTCAGCCCGCACAAACACATCTAATGACCCGTAAACACCCGACAAGCCCGTTCCCTTTCCCTTTCTTCTGTCTATCATACACACTGACGATTAAAGGAGACACATGTGAAGATGAGTGATTTGTACTGCAAATGGTCGGGATAATAAACAGAAGCCACAGAGGCACACTCATACTCTAGTTATCCCCCGCTCTTTCAAGAACGCTTTTACTTTTTCAGAGTAATAAAAGCAAAAGACTGAGCCTGTATTTGTGGTTGACTAGTCAGGAGCGCATGTGGGATTATGTGAGCTAAAAAATACAAACATTCAACCAAAGAAAAACATGACAGAAATTACAACTCTGCATGAATACACTGAAATCCGCTGATCCAATCACTATGTTTGAGTGATCCAGAAAACTGCAATGTGTGTGTGTGTGTTCCTGTGTGTGTTTGTCGTTGTGCGTGTGTGTGGGTGTGGATATACCTGCAGGCCTGCTGCTGGTCTTCCTCTTCAGCCATCTGTCCAACGTCTCTGCGCTCACACTCTCCAACACAAAGTCGTCCAGCATCTGCGGATGCAGCGAGAGGTAGGCCTTCACTTTCTCATCTGTCAAGCCTGAAGAACAAACACAAAACTTATTTTACTTCACTTGCTACACATAATTGTCAAATAACCAGTTGATGATTTTCTTGCTTGTCTCTAAAATTTATTAAATTGTAAAAATTGTTTTTTCCTCTGCAACATCAAATGTGTTGTTTGGTCCAAAATCTAAACATATTCAATTCACTATTATAGCAGTACATAAATACTCAAATTTAACAGATTTTTTAAAAAAATATTAATATATTAGCTTATTATTATTAAAAGAAAGAGTAAATTAATTTAATAGTTGGCAACTACTTGATTAAATAATCACTGTAGCTTTAGTTATTAAAAAGCAAAAATATTAAAATAAAAAAGAACAATTTAAATGATACGAAATTTTTCATACTTTTGTTGTATTTGTTTAACTTCTTCTTCTATTGATTTTTTTGTAATTTAATCTACTGCTCTTATTTTGTTGTTCATCAGGTATAGTGAAAAAGATCCCTCTACCTCAGTATGTTCTGAGATTAAATAAATGGTTGAATGAAGCAACTGAATGTCCCAAAATTGGAGAAATTATTATCAATAAGGTTAGAATGAAAGCAACACGATCTAAAAGGGTGGAAATAACATCTCACGTCTCTGTGTGTCAACATGTGTATGACACTGCCAAAGGCCCACAGTGTTCTCGACAGTCACCCAAACAAATGCACACGCTAGAAACAGCTGAAGGTCATCTCTTTCTCCCTTTCAGCGATGTGAGTATGGCAGCAGCGCCTAGGTTCCAGCTAAAGCCCTCAGATAGCCAGACTAGCTCACTTATGTTTACTGTAAAGCTGCGTCTCCAGGGATAGGAGCCCCCAACAGAGGCAGCTGGATAAAGGAGGACTCGATTGTGCTTAATAGGCAATTAGGTTCTTGAGAGCTCACTAAGTGCTGCTGTTTACTGTCTTTGTTGTCAGGGAAAAAAGCCATTTGCCAGACCATCATTGAAGGAAAGTTGTTTTTAATACACCCGCTGGCGTCTGCACGGTTCAACTGAGAGGCCTTCATGATGCACTAGGAAACCATCATGTTTAGGTCATTCACACAAATGGAGTGTGTATCTAAAACAAAGACTTGTTACTGTCTAAAAAAGGACGCATGGGACGTCATCTCGTCATCGCTCTGTAATGGCCACTGACACGAACCGCAACAAAAATGTTAAAAAAAAAAAAGATTTGACCGTAGTTGTGAATTTTCTTTTCATGATATGGATGATAGTAACTGGATCTTTTATCAGATAATCCGAAGAAGACTGTCGAATTCTCATAGCCGTGATCATTTTTATACAGCTTCTCACGAAATGTCTGGTTATCAACAGCATCTGTGTAGACTCCCTTCAAGAATGAATCACAGGAGGACATGCAGCTGGAAGGCATGTGTTCTACCATCAGACACACAAAAATATTACTAAGTGGGGTGTCTGTCTGAAATAATACATGAATGTCAAGGTAGGGAGAGTTGTGGACAACAATACATCACTTAGAGACCAAACACGGAGTGTGGCTCAGACCTGACTATTAGCTGACAAAATAAAACCAGATGCAACCAGATTCCACGTCAGGTAAGAAAAGCGTTCAGACATTACAAAACAACTTCTGTCGACTCTATAATCAAAGTGGACGCGCTCCTGACTGCATGAGCATCCACCTATGACCTTTGATCCATTCCCCCAGAACACATCATTTGATCTTCATTTGAGCGATGGATCATCTGCTCACTGTGTATTTGTGAGTCTGTGTGTTGAGCAGACTTGTGGTTGCAGGCAAATAAGGCAAACAGAGGTGGGGGTAAGTTGGAGGGGACGCTGCGGTCTGACGCTGTCCAGACACGAGACACAGCTCTTCAGGAGCGGAACGCCTCACGAGACTCCTGGCCAGCTCTGACGCACATCGGCAGAATATAGCTTAATAAATCAGAGAAAGTTAAGGGGGGTAGAGGGTGCTGCAGGGGACAAAAAGACACGCAGAGAGAAGTAAAATGGGAGCACTGCAAAAGACCCTTACAACTTTGTCCTATTTGTAACACAAAGAAGGCACTGTAATTAGCGATACTAAAAAAACAAGGACACTGTATGAATTTATGAATACAACTTTTGTGCGTGCAAATTCTGAAAATTATTCAGCTATCATATGTGTGTGCACAATTAAAAATAGTCAAAATGTCCTATTTCCTTGGGGTATTAAAAAAAAAGAACACTGATAAGAATTTGTAGTGGGCACAAACTGGTGGATAAAACAGCACTGTGATGGAGCTGCATGTAACTCACATTTTACTGCAATAATTAAAACACTAGGCTTTGTCAAGCATTAATGGCAAAGTAAGAAAAGGATATAAATAAAGCCAGTTTATTTCTGACCTCTTGGTTAAGTCTTTTTTTTTTTTGCTTTAGCAGACTGAAAAAGAGTAATGTAAAAATGAAAATGTAACTGTTCAAAAGTCTAGGTAGCATAATATACTGTATTTTTACTCAATTTCATTGGTTTTGGCTCTGAACAGTTTGTATTTGACTCACAGGCATAAGTGTACTTGTACAAATGTATTTTGAAATATTATTATTTTTTAAATTATTTTTGCTGGCGTGAATTGAACTCAGTGGTTTTGATGCGATAAGTGTTTTTAGCAGAAGAACAGTATGTGAAAGATTATCTCCTTATGAACTACAGTGACTATATTAACATGTCACCTGACACAGCCTGGATCATTTCAGATTTTTTTTATGCTTTTTGTAAAATAGGGACCTAAGAACTACTGAGGAATACACTACATCCCGCTTTAGATCAATTAAAAACAGTTAACACAAATTTGTTATTTTCATGCAGTATTTTTCCAGATTTTACAGGATTTATTGAAAAAAATAAAAAAATTGGATGTGGTAATAGTAACATTATAAGAAAGTCTTTATTATGTGGGGTTTTAAGTGTAGATGTTCTCTACAATTAATGTAAAACAGTAGAAATTCAGAATTAATGTTACATATTTGCATTACATCTGGAGTTTAAAAAGTTATATTCAATTAAATGGAATGACAGTAAAACCGTGACCTGACTATATTAGCACAAATGCATACGTGCCATTTATTTTTTCAGTTTGGATATGATTTAGTACAGTTCAGCTGAACCTACTAGACACAGAGAAAGATGGCAAAAATACAAATGTATTCAGGTTTGAACAATAACAGCAATTTAAAAAAAGAAAAAGTCTAAAATGTAAATGCCGTCAGTCTCTATAGAAGATGCCAGAGGAATGACTAGTTTGACCCAGCTGCCACTGTTGCAGCATGACGGTGAACGATCACACTTTGTGCAGACCGTTAGACATTCGTGCTACTTTCTGCCAGCCTTACAGACTTTTCTTCTCAAGTCTTTTGAGCTGCAGCTCAACCTAATATGACCGCAGTGACACTCAGAGCCACGGAATATACGTCAGTGTCCTGGGCCTGCAACTACAGAGGCTAATCAAAGGTGCAGCCAGATCTGTCCCACATGCTGTGGTCCAGAATGGTTAACCCCATTGAGAACCACATGTGTTCACTTAATCAGCAAAGAAAGAGAGAGAGTGAAGGCGGCTGTGGTAAAAGCAAGGGCTTGGTCACTGCTTTAACCGGAATTTGTTTTTATTTTTTTATTTTGTCTTAAATTATCTTCCACATACTTGGACAGCTGTTACTCAAGATAATGTATTACCAACCAGTTTGATTATCAAACACAGATCTGCATTTAATTATTATATATTATCTATATATGTCCCCAAAAATGATCATTTAGTGTTGAACATATAGGTATCACAGACAAACACAAACTTTTAAAATATTTTTCTAATAAAAGCTTGTTACCTTTGTGTCAGATGTGTTAATTTTTTTTTGTTTGTTTTTGAGAGAAATGCATCTACACTGTATAAAAACAATAAAACACAGATGATAACATACACATTTCACTTTTTAATCTGGTCATTCATCATATTTTAAAATTAAGTGACACTTGAGCTTCGACTTTTTGTCACAGCGGTTAGACTTCCCTTTGTACATTGAGGACACAGAGCCACTGAACTTCACATGTTGAATCTTAAAAAAGTCAAATGTGGATGTTCATTTACATGAATGTATAGACAGGAAACAGTTCATTGTGCAGTGTGTTTGTAAGTGACTGAAGCCAACTTGGCTGAGATTTGGGAGCCTGACTCAGACTTGAGTTTCCTGTGTAAAAGCTGAAGTCTGACTTCGTGCAGTGAGATATTGTTGCATAACACTTATCTTAACTAACTACAGCCACCACACCCTGGGACTGGGAAAGGAAGGCCAAGCCGGTCACAGACTGCCGTGCAGTGTCGTATAAGTTTCAATATGAGGGAGCTCCTGTTTGACAGGCAATGCATTTACAGACAGCACAGGCTGGGAATCAGCGCCGGGTCATCACCAATGCATGGCATTAATGTGGAATGTCAGGCATGAAAACATCCTTAAAAGGCTTCAGAACAGTAAATTCTTGTGAGTTACGATGCAAGTTTATGTGCAGTTTTATTAAGGAAATCAGGAAATCAATTAGGCATGGTCTGATTTTATATGGAAAAGTAAATGGCTTGTAAAGCTGCTGTAAACTGCAAGTAATTTACTCCATCATATAATAAAATGTGCTTTTAATAATATTTTAAATGTTTTGATATAGTATATCAACTTGAAGGTACTGATGATGTCTTGGATACAGTCATCATAATGAGACATTTGGAGGTCAAAATTGATCAGTGGCACAGAAGAGGGAAGGACTACGAGTATTTCCGACACCACATTTCTTTATATGAATCTCCTTCAGAAAATAGGAAAAGAAACCACTGTGAAAAAAAGCCTAATTTCTGTCTGTATCCACAAGTCTGTCCTGATTGAACCGTTTGCTCTTCATTTAATTTAAGCCTTTTCAAGTCACTTTTTGTTTTCTTTCCACACTTCAAATGAACATTGAGGCACAGGGATGATGATCAGATTCCTCTTCAACTTCTAATAAATTTAAGCCCATTTGGTTTCATATATATATATATTTCTTATGTCCTTTCAATGATACTTTTCATTTTTTGCATCTTTTTTTTTTTTTTTTAAAACAGATAGAACTTTTGAAGATTATATTGGGTGGTTACTTGTTTTATCCATCTGATAGTTTTAAAATATAAACATACCCAAAAACAAACACATCATGAAGGACAATTAATATATAGTATGAACTTACTTCCAACTGCCTGTAGTATCATTACTTTTCCCTGATGTATCTGCATTTACAGTAGGGCTTTTTTCAATGTGGTGTTACAGTTTCTTACATTTTGCATCACTGCATAGTTGTATTACAGGGAGGGTTAAAATTTTAATGTAGATGAAAAAAATAATTACAATAGGAGGGAAATTGGTGGAAATTTGCTCTGAGTTTAGCCTGTCAGGTTCATTCCTCACACAATTCCTTACAAGCTTTTTGATTGAAAGTAGCTTAAGTGTGTGAGCAAAGAGAAGCTAGATTTTATTGTTCATTTTTTGAAGTAAATTGGTGCAATTTTATTTCACTGGGGCTTTAAATATATTGACTATTTTTCAATCTGCCAGTATTTAAAAGCAGGAAAAGACAGTGATTGGCAAAATTAGCAAGAAACCGAAATACTTAGGGATTGGATAGGGACACATTCTGGAATTAAATGAGTTTATTTAAGATATATTCTGAATGGAATAAAAATAAAAAAAATTCCAGAAACTCTCTTTTAAACACGTCACATGATTATCAAGCCACAATCATACTAACCCCACTGAACAACTCTGACATGTTTTGGCATCATTCCATCACCAGGAAGACAAAAATACGGTTATACGGTTGGAAATATATTCATTTGTGCGACGGTAATATCAGAAAAGACAGCTATAGACATTTAAAGAACGACTTAAACTGTAATAAGTTCCCGTCCAGATTCATTTAAAGCGCTGCCAATAAACAGCTACCGACTCTATCATATCTACGTCACTCATCTTTATTCACAATAAAGCAGTAAACTATCAGCGTGATAAGTGTAACCGTGTGTCTACACTTTGCCTGTCAAATGTCAAATGGCAACGTCAGTAGCAGAGGTTGACCCCAGCAGTGCCGATGTTTAGTGAGCAAGATGTTCCTCCTCTGCAACACATAGATGAAAAATGCACATAAGAGAAAAAGGGAAAAGACCACTTCTCTTGAAGCACACTCCTTCTGGCAGAGAGTCAAGGGCAAGCTGCCAAGGTACTACTTTTCACTTTCCTGACATGAGGCTGAGGCAGGAAAGGGAGGGGGGAGGGGGGGTCTGTGGGGTGTGTGCGTCAGCAGGTCCGCCTGGGACTCCCTTTCCAGGAGGTGGGAAGAGCATGTGGTTCTTATCTTATCTATGAGGGCTGGAGCACAGCGTCCAACACTGACATTCAGTGAGCAGCAAAGAAGGAGAAAGAGCGAACACCGAAGATGAAAACACTCTGACTCCCCTCCCACTGCTCACCTCATTAATTCATTGAGCCTGTGCCGGTGAAACAGGCTTTGTGCATCTGTACAGGTGAACGCACACACACATACACACAGCTGTATGCTAACCCCACATTCCAAAGCAGTCGGGAGTCAGGTGAATGGTGGGACTATAATGAAAAGTTGTGACAATAGGAAAACGACGTTACAGAATTTGGACTTAATTCATTTAATACATTGAGTTTTTGCTTTATCGGGGTTCCTACAGGCTTCTACAAGTTCAATTTAAGATTAAATTTAAAAATTTTTTTTTAGGATTTTTTTTTAAGAACACAACGTAATGCCCATTTCACAGCTATAGAGGAAACATTTGTGAATCCTACAATTTAGGGAAAATTTATTTATTTATTTCAACTTGATTCCCACCATTTTAAGTCATTTCTCACCACTAGCTACAAAATTTAATTTAATTTAATTACTTTCTAATTTCAATATAAATTGTTGGGTTGGAACGGGTGGAACTGATTAGACTGACGTTACTTTCTTTGCAGTTTGGACATTTACCAAAACACAACACAGCAAACAAGTTTATAGCACCATAACTTAAGACATACCATATGAAATTTAATACCTTTTAAATATTTTTTTAAGGTGTTAAATGCAGATTTGTTTAACTTTTTAAGACATCATGGGAACCTTGTTTATGGATGACGCTTTTTAAATAATCTTTCTTAGGAAATATTAAAAATGTAACCTGTTGCTTTATTCATGTTCATATATTGTACACACTCACACTGACTAGATATATTACATGTAATGCTTGTTGTTGTTGTTAATGTTTAATATTGAAGAAAAATCACACACTATATGTGCATACACGTGTACATGTGTTTATACGTATATCCATATTTTTGTGACTTATATCTTGGTTAATGTCTTGCCACATGTATGTATGCATCATTACATTGCTTGTCTACAGTGACAGACATATATTGATTTGCACCTGCTTCCTAATAAAAATATTTAAAAAAAAAAAAAAAAATCACCATCATCATCAAAAAAAAAAAAAATGTTATTCATGTTTTGGCTTATAACAGAAAAAAAAAAAGAAAATTATTAATTTTATTTAAAGGTTCAATCTGCAGGCAACTGAGGAATTGTGCAGACAGTTATTAAATAAAAACTGTCACATTAAAACTAAAATTTAAATGATATCACTGTTAAAATTACGTCGAATATAGACACATTTTTGTGGTGCTCAGTGGGTCTTGTAGACATCCTGGATCCTTATATTTTTTTAAAGAAAACACAGCATGTTCCAGCCTGGTCCAGAGTGTAATATTTGGTGGTATCTAGTTGTGAAGTTGCAGTTAATTATTACCCCTCTCCTCACCCTCCACTACAGCAGTTATTAAAATAAATACAAAAAAATACACATAAGGCTCCCTTTAGAGACAGTATTTGTTGGTCTGTGCTGGGATTTTAAGTTGAGGGGAAATTAACTCTCAACCACAGTTAAATGCATTAGGTGATGGTTGTGCAGGTCGGAGCTGGATGCCACCTGTCATAGAAAATAAGAAGAAACAAGGCAAGGCTTCATGTGGAATCCTATGGAAGTGATGCTCTGTCTCTCTAGATATAAACTACTCACTTTCAGGTAACAGAAACATGATCAGAATTTTTATGTAATTACACACTAAACAAAAAAAAAAAACAACAACACAAATATCATCTCCAACTTCTGTATTTATCTCCCTAAATCTCACACACATTGAACCTTAAAGTTTTGGTCGTATTGCCAAGCCCACCTTTAACTGCAGTCCCATTACTTCCACAGACACGCCCCCACCTGGTGAAAACAAACACCACTGCACAAACATGCAAGCTCACACCTCACATTTGAGAGAGAGACAGAGAGAGAAAGAGAGAAAGAGAGGGGGAGATTTCCATGGAAATGTAATTTGCATTATTTCCACCTCCATGGTCCAGGTCATTAGACGTAAAGGGTAAGGGCTATAAATGGCAAACTGAGATGTAGATAAGGCATGTCCCTTGATCCAAGGCCTTAATTGTGTGGTCACACAGGCAAGCACTGCCAGTCTGCAGACAAATCAGGTCAACCTTCACCTTCGACTCACTTCAAGCTATAAACTCTGATTATCACAAAACTTCCTTATGCATTTTCACCACTGAGAGGAAAGTGAACAACAGCCAGGAGTGGTAGATCACACCACCTATGACACCGCTGATAATGAGCTTTAGCTGTACGGCTAGAGTTGCTGCTTTGGAGTCAGCATCTTACCCAAACCAGCGATTTGATGTAGCGCTGCATCTGTCCCCCAAGAGCCACATCAATGATAGGGGTCATGTTCCCCAAGTCCACATCTGGACTGATGCTGAACTTTGCAGAGGGCCAGTGGGGACCCAGTAATGAGAACCACAGATCTGCATCTCTTCCAGTGCCGTGTTCTTTTATGAGCTTTGACACAAGGACAAGTTGTAAAGAAATCTACATGCATGTGGCCTTTTCCCATTCCCTCAGATACCAACCCACGACAAGTTGACAAAGGGTCAACGGGCGTCTTGAGAAAAAAACCATCTATTCGGCTGCTCTAATCACGCACTATGCCCTGGCACTGCTCCAACCCTGCATAGAGCTTGATATAAAGGGTTCAAACTGCATGACAAGCTTATTTTCTTTGGCGTGAATTTCCTGAGAGTCTGAATAAACAGTGAAGTCAAATAACAAAGAGAAATGATTTGGCATACACGCAGCCAACTGCTAAAAAGTTTAGCCAATCAAATGTCAACCATACATTAATTTTCAGATTAAAAATCAAAGAACTGCTTGGATCATGCACTTTTAGTTTATTAAGTGATGAGGCTGGGAGGCGACTTCGCTGTGAGAGAAAAGGCATGTGGCCAGGCAGGAAATGTCCAGCATGAGTACTTCCTGCCTGACAATGCCACCTTCTTGACAAAGTTAAGCAATTTGTCGACAGCCAATTGGGTCTGAAAATGCCTGAGAGATCACATTAAGAATGACCCAGACTGACCCACAATACTGACTAGAATATCAACAAACAGTAGAATGCTCACACACATGTGTACGCGCCTGCAAATAGGGGCGACAAACTACAACCTATGATATCCAAGAACAATTTCACTGCTTGGAATTATATGTGTGATCCCAGTTACTTGTTGTCTTTACAAACCAGAGTCTGTTTCTCAAGGGAAAACTGGGTTTGCTGGACAGTCCGGCGACCAATCCCATCTCAGAAAAGACAAACAATGAGAGAAGGATAAACATACCATTAGTTACCACACACACACACAATTTTCTCTGTGTGCCGTCTGTACATTTAAAGTCGTATTTCACGCATTTCTGTCCAAAACTACATACTGTATGTGGACACTGACTGAAAAAAAATGTCACATGTTTGTGTTTTTGTCACTGTCAAAAGGCCTCGCATAGAGAATAATCTAATTATTCTTTGATCCCTAATCAGAGCAAAACACGCGGTAAAAAGGAAACATGGTGTGTCAAGTTAATCCTACATTTAACCCAGATTAACTGACAGCTGTACATTTTACAAACCGACATGAATGTGAGTCACACTACTAACAAATGCACAAGTATAATGAAAGTGGAAGCAGGCATTCGGAGATGAACTTAATCTAAGGTCAGCATGTTTGACACTGAGGCACAAAGACACATAAATAAAACATAAGCCTGAGCACCTGCAGCAATGTAAGGTACAGGATTTTAACAACTGCAGCCACAAAGACCAACTCTTGTTTAATGAATCAAAAACTGTGGGAGCTTCCTGAAAACTGAAATTCTTGCCCTTTTTTGGTAAGTATGAGGATGGGATACCTCCATACTGTACCTCAATAATACATTCCATGACTGCAGTTTACTGCTATGTGTGTGCTTTGGCATCACTCACTATCCAGGCCCCAAAGTGCTAAACTTGTTAATACAGGGTTGCCACTAAAGGTCAATCGAGGTGCCACTGAAACAACTAGAATCACTGACAAAATTATGTTCACATCGCAATCGGAAAGTGTTAATTCCAAGAATGATGCAAATAAATTACAATAATTCCTGCCATTTTTGAGAGATATTTTATCAAGGTAGTTAAAACAGTAAAAATGTAACACGGACAAGTTACAAAAATGAATCAGTTACCTTATATTATAAGAAAATATTAGATTTTAGTTGAAAAATGAGTTTAGTTAAGTAACCAAAAAACAAACACAGGACAGGACTATTTTTCTTACCCTAGCAGGTACACATTTTAAATATTGTTACTTTTAGGAGATACCTAATATAAAATATATTTAACTTTTAATGAGCAAACAAATTTCCTAATAAGCAAGAATGATAAAAATGTAATATATTATATAACACTAATTATTTATCAAAGCTGCAAAAGGAATGACCATACTATAAATTCCTGTTATAAAAAAATATAATTTCTAATAAGGATATAAAACTGCAGTGCATTTATTTATTTATTTTTTTAGCAGGGATATTCTGATATATTTTTGTCCATGTATAAACAGAAGCACACTTTCTGTCGTCACTGCTGTATTCTTCGCTTCGGTTGGCTTTTTGATGCCATGTACTGCAGCACTGCTGACTGTCCCCTCAGTGACAGACCGGCCAACTCCAATCCGAGACGCGATTTGCAGAAACACACTTTGCATTATTGAAAATGACAGTGGACGCACACATTTTCCGAATTGCAGAGCTGCCTGATCCCTCTCTAATGAAGTCCCCACCCATCTAGTTTAGAAACCAGGCTGTCATTCATAAAGTTGGAGACAAATGGGAAAATAACGCACGCCTGCAGGATCAGTAGAAACATCCGAGATTTGCGCATGTGGCTGTCACAGCAAGTCAAATTGGCTCCTATATTAGTAATAAAAGTTGTTTTATTGAATATAAGTGCTAATAAAAAAAATACATACTTGCACCCAGGAAACAGTCCGTTAACCTTCTGAAACAGCTTGTTGAAGACGGACCATCTTCCATGTCGGATTGCGAGCGCTAAAGGAGAGAGGAGCCACGGAGAAAAGTGCGCCTCTGCAGCTGCAACTTGGTGCGTCTGGCAAAACCAAACTATTCCAGGACGCTTTGAGGTGATGATGTCCTCAATGCCTGAAGCTGTGCACGGTTAGGAAGGGCAAGAGCAGTGCGCTGCCCACCCTCCCTCCTCCACCACAGCGCTATGACCCAGCACCGCTGGCCGAGGTGTAGCTACAGTCGGTCCGCCTCCTCGGCGTGGTGGCTCCGCTGTGGATGTGCAGCAGACTGGGGGAGCAGAGACGACGACGCATAGAGAGGGAGATGGGAGTAAACACACACACATACATACACACACACGCACACACACACACACACACGCACACGGGTGGCGAGAGGGGGGTGGAACAGTAGCGCGCCAGTGTTAAGTCAACCTCAACAACCAAGCGCACATTCCAGTGACGCTTTCAAAATAAAAGGTGCATGTAGCGACTGCGCTCTGGACACCATGGAGTACTGCGTCAAAGTGAACATAACGTCACATCATGGAGACCAATGGTGGATTAAGCGTTTTATCAGGAATAGAACTGCACACACCTGCAGATATTATCATCTGTGGCTGGTGTTGGTTAATAAATACATTTATCAGTTTCACCAGCCACTCCTAACATTAAATATACAGACATAGGTCAAATTTGTACATTTTTTGCTGGCTCTCAAAGCTTTAAGCACACACCATATTTTTGATTTAAGCATCCACTGCGCCATAGACACTAAAAATTATTAAATATATACATTGTCGTTTAAATTAAAACGGAATTTTTTAAATGGTTTTCTGTATTCTAAATATTTAACGCTGAAAATATATATTGCATTCCGGTGAGGGTTTTTTTTTCTGGGATATTGGGTGAATTGACGCGTCTGGGAAACGCACTCCTGACGCTGCTGAACTGCTGTTCCTGTTCCTGAATTTGGCTGCGTAAAAGGGGCAGAGCCTGCGATCTCCAGAGACACGCTGCTGTTTCCTGAGCCAGGACTTGGTCAAGGAGGAGACGGCGACAGCCCCCAAATTTACAGCCTGGTCGAACAAGGCAGTGGAGCGTCAACAGAAGCCAGCGTTTTCATTGTTATTTATTATAATTATATTTCTTTTTTTAAAAATTTATTTATTTTTTAATTTCATACTGTCATCGAGGTACATTTTAAGCAAGGCGCCAAATTCCTTTACGCGCATTAGGTGTCAGGGTTCATCTCAGTAAATACAGACTGAAAGCTGCAAGAAAGATAAAACAAAGACTTCATCTGCAGTAGAGGAGAGGGTATTATCAAATAAAATTTATGAATGGCTTGTGACCAACAGGCAGCTCCATTCAGAATAGCATTCCACATGCCACCTGTGTCCAGTGATGAAAACTGTAGTATTTCAGTCATGGCGCTGCACTGGAAGCTTTTATTTCATGCTTTGTGCATAAAATGTGAATTCGAGCCAGTGGACAAACTATCCCATAGTCTAATTTGTGCCTTGTCTATATTACATTCTGAACTATATACATCATATTTTATCTCTACTTCAAATATATGCAGAAACGTGCAAATGTAACATTCACTAAAACATTGTATTTTACTGATTAAATTCACCTCATAATATATAATTCATACATTTATAGTTTATAATGTAAAAATGTTGCTTTAAATTGGCACAATAAAATAAAACAAACCATTGTATTACATTCTTTTAGCAAATCTGTGAAACCACCCAATGCAATATTATGGGATCTTCAGTAAAGAAGATAAGTATTTATTACAGATATAATCCCCTAATGGCATCTAATGTCACAGTGGTAATAAGAAATATATTTATTTGATCTAATTAGCCTCAAATTTAGGTCAACCAGATTAACATTGTTTTCAGTGATTGAAGAGCACTATATGGACAGAAGACGGTGCAAAATTCTGAATAATTATATCACATCTAACAGTGTCAAACACACACGAGCTACTGCGTTATATATTTAGGATTCGGATGTTCCAGATGAAAGATGTGGAAATGATTGGACTTTTCTTGTGAATTCTAAAAGGTTCTCTATCAGGTTGGACTCTCTCTGACCTCTGTAAAGACACGTTTTCTGTAGGTGGTGTTCAGTGTACAGCACTTTCCTTAAAAAAAAGAGAGAAATTATTCATTTCCAGGACATCTGTGAAGCAAACCAGCAGGACTATGGAATTAACTGATGCCATAAGTCACTGAAGTACACAGCATGGCAAAGGTCTTAAGCCTTTATAGGGCATTCATAGAAATACTTTGTAATTCAAAATTTCTGTGTGTGTTTTATAGGGGGATATAACAGGGTTTTATTCCTTTTTTGACATTTTTCACATTTTTTTTTATTGTTATGTAGAAAATCAAGATCAGTGAAATTACCAATACAAGAAAAACACACATACTGTGAAAAGAACATGTATAAAACAACGCTTTAAGAGCATTAGACCAACATAAGTGCTGATCCAGACACCTGTTCACATCCACATGATTCCTTTGAACATCATTCTTTACATTAGTACCATTACTTCATCATTCATTAGTACCATTACTTCACCATTATATTAGTACCATTACTTCATCATTCTTTACATTAGTACCATTACTTCACCATTATATTAGTACCATTACTTCATCATTCCTTACATTAGTACCATTACTTCACCATTCCTTACATTAGTACCATTACTTCACCATTATATTAGTACCATTACTTCAGCATTCCTTACATTAGTACCATTACTTCATCATTCCTTACATTAGTACCATTACTTCACCATTCCTTACATTAGTACC
>JAPSES010000097.1:13409771-13423766 GCA_029822895.1 Maxillicosta whitleyi | reverse complement strand
CCATTACTTCATGGTACCTAACAAAGCAGGTCCACTCACTGTTCATTCACAGGTGGACCTTACAGACCCTGTAGACCTGTGATTGTTGACTCACTGTAACTGTTTCGTCAGTGTCTTGTGATATATTCTGAAATTACCACAAAAAAAAAAAAAAAAAAAATAGTCACTTGCCACTTAATTCAGACTAAATTCACAATAACCAACATGCATATAATTCCTATTTGTCTAAATTGGTAACTATTTTTCTGTGGGTACTTTGGGTGAGGGTCTGGCATCAAGTTCTAAATGAAGTGAGCTCCCTATCTTGACAACCTTTGTAGATTTGTGCCCCTTATCAGTGCTCCGTGCACTTAAACAGCTCTGAGTTTGCAACATGATACAGCATTAACTGTGTCAGGCTCCCTCACGGCTGCATGAGGTGCGTGAACTGAGGTTACGTCAGAATGTGTGTGTTATCAATCATTGGCATTCCAACACTCTGGAGCAGCCAGGCCTTTCAGAGGTCATGTATAACATAACATATTCTCTCTGACACATTCGGTCGTTTTTTTTCTTCATTTTTAATACAGTGACAAATAGCATTAAATGAAGTAGAAGCAACGTGCCTCTTTCAGACACAACACATGTAAAATTAAATAAGAATGAGCATTTCATTGTGTATTTTGTAACCAATGCTGCAGTTTATAAATACAATCCTTGTCAAAACCAACATTTTATCAATATAAATTTTGTATAAGGTACAAAGTAAATTGTTTCATGTTTCAATTTTCATATGTTCTTGGAAATAGCACAGGAAATCAATTATGATATTGCATTGATATGAATCTGAATGTACATGGACTATGGAAGTTTCCTATTTTTTATAATGTTTATTGGTATGTATTTATAAGGCGGAGACTTTAAAACAATCTTTCTGCCTCTGCCTGCACCTGTTCTGTTTTATTATGTCTTTCATTAATGTTATGTGCAAAATAAATCAGTAAAAAAAATAAATCAAAATGATGTTGCCATTTTTAAGTGTAAATAGGTTAAATAAATCATCCATCTGATTGTGTAAATGCTAATATAATTCAGTATTTTCTGATGCTCAGAGACTGGAAAGTGAATATTTGATGAGGTGGTGAAAGTTAAATAAATTGTACATGAAACATTTCACATACAGCAGATTCTCTTCTTCGGGAGGGGGGTACAGATCAAACAGATCATTTAGGCATAATTTTGATCAGAAAGTTAGTATAAAAACCTATTTTTATGTGATGCCTTTGGATGCCTAAGGATGTTCGTAAAAACCTACCTAAGTTCTACATAAAATATAACACAAGTAAATAATAAAAGAGCAAAGAGAGCTCTGGAAGCTCCTGCAAGGCTCACTACTCCCTCATTTCGAGTAGTTTATATATGGAAATTGAGACAGACAACAAATGCTTTAAAAATGTTCACTGCCAAGTTCATGACTGGAGGTTTATGAGCTTACGTGAGACGGTTATGGATGAAGAATTTATAGAAAAAAGTGGTAGATCACAAGGGATGCCACAACTCTGTCTGTGACCCATAAGTGAACTCTAATGATATAATGATGATGATGATGATACAAACCCTGCAACATAACGTTTTGTGTACATAAGTGTTTTGTAAAATGTTTGAAGGATGATCATATACAGTTCACAGGCTATAATACAATATTTTTCCACAAATACACATTCTATATTATTTTTCTAACCTTTGTATGCACCATATATACTATATATACAGCTTTAATGTACTTTCTGTCCCATAAGAGTCTTAGTTCATGTAAATTATTGGAAACGTACACAAAAGCAACAAGGAAATCTTGAACTGTCACATGTTTCCTGTACTATTTTAAGTGCACAAAGGAACCTGCATTTTGTTAGGAGCACATTGTTGTTGGTTGCCAGGGAGCTGCCTGGTATCTGTAGTGGACAAGTAGAGGACTAATTAAACAGCTCACCTCTCTAAAAATATTGTTAAATAAGTTTACAGTTACTCTTATTTATTAATCATTGTAACATTTGTGGTAAATGGTCCTTTATGTCTCAGTGTTGGTGCAAACGGCTGAAATAAATTTGTGCATTAATTAAAATCTATTCTGTATTCTATTATTCCTTTCATTTTTTTTATTTTTTCTGGTTAGTTGTCTACAGTGAACTAATCACCACAACTCAAGAAAACCTTAAAATGTCTACCAGGGCTCTCTCTGGCTTGATCTGTATCAATTTGGACAAGCATTGCACACTCTTTTCTCTGTCAACATTATCTGCCACCAAATCCCATATCCATCTGTGAATAGATAGCATGTGTGTACAGAGAAATTTATGGAAATCAAAAAAGGTGATGATGAAAGAAACTGAAATCTCATCTGTCTTAATATGGGATGTGTGTCACATGACGCCGAAGGTTCTTATAGCAGTTGGTGAAAGAGTAGCTTTACTATTGTTCGCTGGGGAATCAACAGCTGACTGAGGAGTGAAGTGTTCGGCAGCCATGCTTAACTGTTCGTATCGTCTCGGCTGTTTTTAGCAAATATCCTCCTGATGACTACGGCCTCTGTCTCCCAACACGAGCTGCCCATCTTCAGATGTGTGTGCTTGTTCACATGCAGCCTTACCCCCTACCCCCACATTACAGCCTTCATCCACTTAAGCACATTTCAGATTCAAGGCACTGTACGAGCCTTTTGCAGACTGCACACACACACACACACACACACGCACACACACACACACCAGATGCAAGTGAAACATTTACAGATCACATGCAAGCACACGCAAACATGAACACATAAACACACGCAGGGGCATACTTACATCCACATAAGCACACATACATGCGCACACATCACATGCGGCAGACACACACCACAGAGACTTCTAGTCCCCTCCCCCCAACTGAATAGTCTGTTCTGACAATCCACAGGACAGCCGGAGCATTGACGTCAGAGGCAGGCCCATGAAAATACAGGGTCCCTGGGGGGCTGAGGGAGTTATGCACATCTTCACAGCTTGGCTCATAACTAGTTCAACAACCAATGAGCATATTACTGCCTCTCTTTACTCTGATTTGTTGGAAAATGCAATAATAAAAAAAAAATAAAAATGAGTTCTACATTTACACAAAGTCTGGCATACACAAATTTGCATGTGACTGCAATGCGGATCATCTCAAACATGACGTCAATGGACGTCACTGCACCGTGATCCATTAGGACAAATGTGAGATAGGTGCATAATTTAGGTTAATGGAAATACAAATCACAGCACATCATTACCTGTCCTCTGTCGTATTAGTAAGTGCCATTTTGAATAACTGTTGTCAGATTGTAGTATATTAAACATGCCTAGAGGAAAGGTTTGTTGCTCGCACAGACAGCCCCAAGGGGAGAGATGACATCTTTGTTTATCGCTTAATGTTCTGAGTGTCCATCTTTTTTTTTTTTTTTCGTTTTCTAAGACATTATTAGGACATCAGATCCATTAATCTCATTGTTTTCTGCCTCCCTCCTCCTTTCACCTTTTGTGAAATTCTGTATGACAAATTATGTAATATAGTTGTTGTGTGTCTGTCTGTAACCAGATATGCGTTGCCATGGCCTGCTGCAAAATAATAATAATAAAAAATTTTAAAAAATCATTGTACACGCCAGCCAGAAAGACACTAAAAAATACATCTACTTCAGTGTGAGCTTGAACGAGTGGAAGGCTCCGTACAAAAATGATATAAGGCAATGTTAGTTAGAGACAAGAGAAAATTATTCTGAAGAACTGTCATCTTGTATAATGTGTGTAAACAGTATATATAACAGGATAAATACATATTAAATACTGCCATTTTGTAAACACTCTATCAGTAACCAAATGTACAACCAAATCAGAATATGCTGCAAATTACACTGAAGAGGATAATTTAAAAGAATCTGTAGCAGATTATGTGCACAACATAAATTACTTTTGGTTTTTTATTTAAAAAAAAAAAAAAAAAAAAAAGCTAAGATAAAGACCTTAATTTTCCTCTTTTCACTTTCTTCTTGCTGCAGTACTCCAAGAAGAAGAAAAACATACATACTCCATTATATATGTTACCACTTAAACAGTATATGATAATACTGTGAATTAAAAGACATAATATTATACAATAATAATAATGCCAGATTTGAATGATTTTCTATTTGCTATTTATTGGATTAATATCTCCTCAAGGCACAGATAATACAAGTGGTGCCAGGCACAACAAACCCCGCCCCTCGTACATATTGTAGCTTATTTTGGCATTGATCCAGCTGATGTCATCTGTCTATGCATGTCCTGATTTCAGCACATCAATTGCCTCTATATATGTGCCAAGTTAGAAGTAATTTAAAACAAAATTTTTGTTTTTATAGACATTTGAAATTTCATCCTTGTAAGAAAATGGGAGAAAATATTTTAAAAATTCCAATTTTTTTTTTTTTACTTGGACCAACTTTTCCCAAAATGCAACCATATCGATTCTGGGTCACTGGCAATCTACAACCCTATTTTTTTCTTTTTAATTTCAATTATTTCGTTCATGGTTGTGTATTTCATCAGCAATAATCAAGTGAACAAACATGTAAAAGAAATTCTGAAGAAAATCTTATATTTCCTGCCCACTTCTATATAATAATATAATGATTAGTTATACACAACTTGCCATAAAGTCATATTGTATAAATTCAGACAAACCAAACTAAATACATCCAAGGACAATACAAAATGAATACAAAACCACGTGCAAAACTGCATATTAGATTCAGATTCAGATTTAGATTTATTCTTGTCATTCAATAAAAACATTCTAAATCCAGTTACATATCCAGGAAGTACAGAACATAGGTAAAATATACCTGAATTCAACCAATAGTTTTGCTTCTACAGACATTTGCAATTTTGCACATAAGTAAATGGGGGGGGTTATAAAAAATGTATTAAAAAAATTAAACTTTGACCTACATTATCCAAAATGTAATGACATCTATTCTCGGTCACTGGAAATCTATAAACCCAATTTGGTATGAATTCAGTCAATTTTTTAGTGCTAGAGTGTTAACAAAGAAACAAAGAAACAAATGAACAATCCAACCAAAACCAAACAAACAAAAAAAAAAAAAAACACCTCCTACGTCGCCTTTGGGGGGGAGAGTAATAAGTGAAACACTAACACTGACATTAAAAAGACCAAAAATGATGTAGTTTGAAGGAGCATGAGGCTGGTCTGTCCAGCAGCTGCTCATCCAAACACCATCCTTAGAGATCCTTGAGCCTTCCATCTCCTCTCAGGGACACATGTAGTACTTTGTCAGTAGTTCTATTGTCTAAAGTCAACAGCTTTTGCCTAGAAACCGACAGCATTCATGGATTTCATTATGTGTCTTTGGACTGTTCTTTTCACGATATGGGCTCGAATGAGGGTTTAAAATAGGGTACCGGACCTGGACCAGACAAATTCTGATGTCTTTGGATCATTGTCACATTGGTTCTACACATATTCACGACAAAGTTGTGTCCCAGAGGGTAAACGTCCACTAATAATTCAGCAAGCCTCCATGTTCCTTCAGACGAGCCTTTGCACTGGGTTGTCAACAGGAAACAGGCTGATCTGGTGTGAGTTGCCTTTTATGGACTCGCTGACAGTAACAACATCCTAGAGGAACCCAAGGAGGATCATGGTCTCAAATTCAGTCTGAGTAGAAATGCCATTTGTCTCTATGCCTTGTGTGATATAGGAGTCTTTTGTCTGCTACACTTCCTCTACACTTTACCATCGTACCATCTTGCAGATCCCTTTGTCTTCTGCAGGACCTCCACAGTTGTGAGGATTAAAAATTATTTAACTGTGAGCCGTCTGGCCACTGAGGGAAATGTATATCAGCCTCATTGGACTGACTAACAGGATAATCCAGACTAATTTACAACAAAACACACAGTCCGGTCCGGCCCGGTCCAGGGTGGACACTCTTTGATTTTCTGGCTTCAGTTTTTCTGTGAGAGCTTGTTTAATTGGTCCCTCTGAAAAGCTGACATTGAAACATTCTGTTTCTGACAATATTAAATAGGTCATTTCATAGTCAAAGAAAGCACAATGATTTAGTCAGTGCTTTAAAGGAGATCAAAACCATCTAACAATAGAAACAAGACTTTATTTACTAAAAATTGTTTCTGGCACCAAATGTGCTGATGCACTATTCACTCCTGAGATGTTAAGAAAAGGTCTTCCTGTCAAAAAAAAAATAATATCTGCATTAGGATGAAAGTACTACTTGACATAATGCAGCACAAAATATAAGAAACCGATTACACAGAAGATGCATCAAATATATATAAGGAAAAAATAAAAACTCCCATAATTTGTTCTGTTTCTTGTGTTAAAATCAAACATACATGTCAACATTAAAAGTACATGTTTACACTGTGAAAAGTATATTACATCATATCTACATATGGCAACCTAATTATCAAATATGATTGTAAATGATTCATTCTTCAATCCCTGGAGGAAAATGATTCAAAAGCCCTTTTCACTTTATCTCTATGGAGGTCAAAGGTGAAAGGTTAACATAATTTAAGCAGATACACTGTGTAGGCATCATCGCACCATGAAGCAGGTCACTTAGTTACAAAAGGATTGCAAGGCAAGCACTCGAAGCAGCGAGGCACACAATTTGTACGTTCGGACAGCGCTGACAGAATTCCTCTCTGTAAATTTTGAGCATCAAATTGTTCAGACACACCGTTAGCAGGGACTGTGAACCCAATCAAATGGACAAATAAAAAAACAACCACATTGCAACATCATTTCATTTCAAGGGGCAATGACAAAGAAACATCCTGCTTCACTGATAAGTTACAAAGCTGTAATAAATTCACAGAATTTTTATAATCTAGCTTTCATTATCTGTATTATTTACAAGCAAATGGTGAAATATTAACTAAGGAGGTTAATCTTGGCACAAAATTATAACAGGGTGAATAAAGACTTATATTTACAGTATTGATAGTAAGAAATGTAACGTGCTCTGGCTAACGTTTTCTTTTTATATGAACTTTTTCACAATGTGACTCTGTTTAACAAGACTACTGAGAAAACATAATGAAACGATCCATTATAAACATACGTCTTTGTACAAATCAACAGTTTTAATGCAGCAGTTGAGTGAAACAGCAGAAGCCGTCTTACGCTTACGCGCCACATGCTGACAAATTTAATGTGACCGTATAACACCTCTAATGCTCTCAGTACCTCACTGTGATTCCAACCTCATACTGCACAATTAAATTCAAAAAGGAAAGAGGATTAACATGGATAATATGGTGCGAAATAAATGAAAGCAATGTTGATAAGTTTTCTATCAATGCATGGGAGAAAACACAGAAAGCGTATTTAGACAGGCAGTGCAGATATGGGATGTGGAGCTGTGTGTAACGCTGCAGTGAGGGAGCTGCAGACAGCACATGAATAAAAAAAAACATTTAAATGGGTGAAGAAAAAAACGTGATGAAAGAAGTGTGCAGAGTGGGGGAAAGGGTGGGGGGTGTATCTGCGTCAGAGCTGGAGCCAATGAAGTCAGAGATAGGGCAGGCTCGAGCGGGAGATGCTGTTAGTGCCAATAAAATATTATGGCAGTAACAGAAATATGGTACTTCTAATATTTTGTGCATGAATTGATTAAATATGTATTTCTTTCATTGCAGCAATATTTTACAATAAAATCATAAAAATTTGGGTAATGCTGAACAATAAACTGCACTACTTGCTTAACAAATGCAAATTCACAAGAGCTCTATATTTCCCTGGCACATAGATCCCAATGTTTACACACAAACACACACTGATACACACTGCATGCATCACTCACACATGCAAATCCTGGTTATTTAGATTAGCAGGCAGTGTTTCTGTTGGCACCACTTCTGACCTAGATTATCACATCCGCAATTCTAGAGGATGATTATGATGATGAGCATGTGGTCAGAGGTCTTTTGGGAGGGGGGTGGGGCCTACTGGCTTTGCTGACGTATACACACATGAAAAAGGCTTCACTGTGAAATCTTATAAAAAACCGCAGGTTAAAGCGGTCAAATGTGTGTCTTTAGATGTGCACATGAAAGTGGAAACATGTGAGCATGTGTTGCACACTCACACACATACAGGCACATGACTGCAAAGATTATATAATGAAAAGTCAGTGATGAAGACATCAAAATTGTATTTATTGTTCTAGTAAATGTGGAAAAATATATCCAGAGCTCTTTTTCCAAAACATAAAAAACAGTCAATAGTGGACATTCAAGCATAATGCTATAATCTGGAATAGTGGCTACGTCATTAGTGCTTTCACAATAATGAAATATATTGTGATTAACAAAGCCTGCTTCCGAAATCTACAAATAAATTATTGACGTCAGGTACCAACAAAATTCATGCACGTGGAAACGACATCTTCAGCAGAGCACCAGTTAAATCTCAAAAGATGTTAAATAATGTCAAAATAATGATGGAAATATGATATTTATGTTTGTGTGACTCATGCAAATATGAAATGTGTTCAAAGTTGTATTTCTTTCTTATATTTTGTGATGTTTTATTTGTACCATGTGTGGTGATTTTGCCGTATCTTTGGGCTACACCATGATTCATTTTTTTCTGTTTTCTCAGACATTGTTAGAACAACGTGAGCAGCAGCTGCAGCTCTGCTGGCAGCAGATACTATAGATGATGACGCAAGCAGGAGACATGAGCCATGACCTCATCAGCTCCCCATCAAACCGTCACTCCGCTCCGAACCTCACACGTAGACGCACTAACGAGCTGTTACAGACTCCGCAAAATGCAAACAAAACCAACCCCACTCTCCATGCTGCACAATGCTGCTCAACCTCGGCTGGCTTAACAAAAGCGTGCTGATCTCTCTGCTGACATGCTAACACCTGGAACTAAATGTTCTGGTCCAATTGGAGGCCATTTAATCACCAAACACATAGTTGGATCATTACTTAGAGTTGAGTGATGACACAGGGCCCATCACTGTGCATGGCACATTTTCTTAGTCTTTTCCATTACTGCCTACCTGCTTTGAATTCACCTTAAAGTTACATTACATTGGTTATTATTTAACATTATTAGAAAGAATCATAATTCAGTGTAAAACTGAACGGTTAATTGCAGGATAACCATAAAATATATGCAAATATAGTTTCCGTGTTTGGTGAGGTTTATAATAATAAAATAAATAAAAAATTAAATGCTAAAATGACATTTTCCCCATTAAATTGAACTTCATGTCAAAATAATCCCACAGAGAATATAGTTGTATCATATGATTACCTTTTAAAAATACTTTGAAAATTATATAAAAGAAAGAAAGACTGAACTTCACATTGATCTCAAAGAATTTGAGGAGTGGCTGTGAGGACGAGCGGTAGCTGGCTGCCTGCAGCCCTCATCAGCAGCCAAACAAAGTCAGTATGAATCATAGGTGAGAAATACGGGTGCTGACGTACAGACCTGTCAATCTCTCTGCACGCCAGACATCAGAACAGGCCAAGACGGCCGAACAGCCAGACGTCAGGTCTGCCTGTTTACTGATAACACATGGACATGTGGACACAGTCCATTCATGAAAACACACACACACACACACACACCATCATTGTTCGTTATTTACACCACTATTTGCAAATTTACATGTAATCTTTATGTTTAAAAGTATTTATTTATTATTTGTTAGTATTTGTCAGCAAATTAACTGAAGTATGACAACCTTTAAAGTAGCACATGAATCTGCAATTTTGTGGATCATTTCAACATTCAACAGCACTTATACACAAAGAGAAAAAGTTACATGTCTTCATCCAGAGTTGCTATTTCGCCTGCACAATGGTGAGTTCCTTTGATGCAGCTGCCATGCCATCTTTATACTTTACTCCCACCTAGTGTCTGCCTGTCCATCTCTGAAAACACTAATGAAAACATTGTCAAAGCATGAAGAGGATAGAGGTGACCATTTAGTGTAATTATAACTGTACAAAAACATGACTATGAGGCCAAATCATCTGTATATTTGTCATTATGTTTATTTGTACTTTGGTGACTTGCAGTTCTCACCAGAACCACTAAGTGGTGTGCTTGTCCAAGTTGAGCTTGTTCCAAAGTCTGCAGCTATGACCCTCAAGCATGAAGCTTTCAGCTGCTGTAAATCATCAGTGAGAAGAATGTAAATAAAAAATACCGTATTAGTGGGTAAGATTAGCAGATAAAACTTGTGTGTGTGTGTGTTATCATGTGTGTGAATCTGCATGTGGTTTCTACTCTAAGTGAGCAGAGCTGATGTGGCATCACCAGAGTGCCAGGCAGCCCTTTGAGCTTCTGCTGGACGTCCACTGTCTTTCAGCGTTATGGCAAAAAGCCAAACTAAAGAGACACACATGGTGCACTGCTGGAAAGCTATGCCGACATATGACGCTGAGCTGCTCTTTATTTTAATCCATGAGGACAAACCCCTCCACAACATCTAAAACAACAGTCACCCATCTGTTTAGTGAACATTGAAATGACAAGAAAACTCTGATTGATCTCAACTATACTGAGACTTTTTTAATTTCTATATGTGGAAGCCATTTTCTAACTTACAAAAGTACTGTCATCATTGTTTCCTCTGACGATCATACAGCATGAAATAGATCTGAGGTGGGAACACAAGGTCAGACTGTTATCTGTATACTTTAGTATTTTTTAGAAGAGCCAGACATGTGACAAATTACAGGAAAATGTAACCAATATATAGCCAATATCATGTGTTATTATAAGTTTTTGGAACACTGTCTATTGAAGGGATAAGCACCATTCCTCAATAGGATATTCTTCATGTGGTGTTTATTTGATGATGGTGGAGAACTCTGTCTAACATGTCGGTCCAAAACCTCTCATCAGTGCTCAGCTGGTTTATTTGGGAGCTGGTGACTGTGAAGGCAAAAATATACAACACTGTCATCCTGAAACAGACCACTCCCATTAGGTTTTCCATTTACACACAAAGGGTGAGATCCATCAAACGATCGTGCACCTTCTGTGGATGTAAATCTGTAAACCATGCTGCTACAACTGCTGCATGGTTTATGTAAACACGCACAGTCTCTTTTAGAGTTCAGAGGTGCTATAACACACAACCATCTGTTTCTACAAAATCCCAAATTTGACACACCCACACCCACATGTATGTATGTATGTATATATATATATAATAATGGAACATAAGTTTAAGAGCTGTATCCTATCCTAATAGATATTTCAGTTGACATTATAGACATTATATATGAGGGGCGGGTTTGTTGTGTCTGGAGTCACATGTTTTCAGTTGAATTACAATATGATGGAAGGCAATTATGGAATTTTTACTTGACAGTGCCCTCAAAACTGTCAAGCACTGTGTGCATTTGTCAAGCATGTGTATGGTATTTAACCCTTAATTTTAGTCTGGATATGTTTTAGTCATGATCCTCTGTACACATGAATATTAACTGTGACCTTTCGAACTGGGAACAATAAACTGTCAAGGTCTGTCCTCTGCCCTTTGTTCTATTTATCTGTATTATATCATTGTAAACTGTTTTTGTATGTTTGAATTCATTGTCAAATATAAATCAAAACTAGTAATAGATGAAAAAAAAAAATCCTTATTATAATACAGTTATAGTCAGTGACCAGCAGTGATGATGATGATGTGTGTGTGTGGTGTGTGTGTGTGTGTGTGTGTGTGTGGGAGGGGGGGCACACAGAGTGGCTCTGAAATGGACCGGTTCAGAAAGTGCACTATGAAACAAGACAAAAAACACTTTGTGCCGATGATATGAATCTCAATACTCCTATTTCTAAACCTCCTCTTGTGGCCTCATCATGGACGTCTGAGAGAACAAAAACTATGTCCATGAGAAAATATGAGCTGTGGTGACAAAGAATGGACCAGAGACAGTGGACACTTGTAGTAAAAGGTGCCTGTCATCTGATTTGCATTCAAAATGTATAAGTATATTTGGACTTGATTGCATTTTTGTAACATCAGAAATTTAGTTTGAATAAATAATGGTAAAAAAACAAACAAACAAAAAAAAAACATCAATCAGCTTGATTTAATTTTATAAGACAATTCTCTAAAGGGGTTATATGTAGTATTGATAATCCAAATTCTCAACAGAAGTTGGTAGTTTCACATACTTATTCCAACCCAAACCGCAAATGAATCAAAGCTATGTATCCACAGACTGGACTCACTGAATAAAGAATAAAGAGAATTGTTTGCACACGCCAATGTTGTAGGATCATTATCTTTTCTTCTCAGTTATTTTGACAGTTGACGTCAACTTATCTCTGACTTATCTCTATCTCTCTGTTAGAGAGAAAACAACCACAGTAAAACCACAAACCACCTCTGTTTTCTGTATGGATAGCTCAGTGGCTTACACCTCTGACTTTGGTGTGGAAGGTTGCAAGTTAGAATCCCGGGCAAAGACCTTTACACTATACATGCCTATCTATACCTGTAGCCACAAGGGGGCACAAGTGCCTCATCAGCCCCAAGCCTGGATGAGTACAATGGGTTGTGTCAGGAAGGGCATCTTGGCCAAATCAATATATGCGAATCTGATTTGCTGTGGTGACCCCGAAGGGAAAAACTGTCTTCTGTATAGTTTGTGTTGTCAAAAGCTCTGTTTGGAACTACAACTTAACAAAAATAACATCCACATAATCCATTTATATTTGCATAAGCCTCATAATCATGTAGATGAAACACTGCAATATGTGCATCTAACTTTTATGACTTTTTTGACTATTGTTTCTTGATGGTTCTCATCCCATCTTGTTACTTTCTGATACTTTACTCAAAGGATCCATGGTGTTAGTTTTCCTCACTAAGGGAGACCCACAGAATGATATCAGTATCTTTAGTATAACTTCAGAGCTCTTTATTTTTAAACACCCTAATGTTAATTTTACTGCTTTTTCAATATTTGAAAGTAGAAATAGTACATATGGCCTCTGTAAATCATTTACAGTAGCTGCTAAATGAGTGAAGGTGTGATGTGAAAGTGTGATTTGAAGTTTTAAATGTGTTCTGTATTTGATTACTTATAAAAAGATGTTTTCCCTACCGTCCCATCTTTAAAAAGATCAATTAATCATCAATTTATTCAAATTTTTATTCCTTTACATGCAATTTTTATTGTAAATAATCAAATGAACTGCTGCCAGTTTCTAAATTGTGCAGAAAGTCTACTTTTTATTTAAGTGTGCCTTTATATTCAGTGCAAAAGTACTGCAAATCTGCAGCAGAATGTTCAGGATGGCAGAGTCTTGAGTGGGAGGGATTCAGTGGGTGTGTACCCCCTAAGTAGTCACAGATGCTAGGCACAGTTGGAGAAGGAAGCGCCCGGCTCTCCTTCCGTATTAGCCAAGGGAAACTCTCATTTGGGCATGGGACCAAAAAGATAGCACGCCAAAGACTGTGATACAAACAGGTCACATCTTCAGTGCAAACAAACAAACAAGTAACAAGCCTCAAGAAGCCTGGTGTGTGTTATGTCTCTGATAAGTCTGACAAAACAAACCATGAAAAATACACACTTTCTTTAATTTTCTTCTGTTACGACTCAGCATTGATTGATTTGCCTCCATCTTAATAAAATGGAGAAATTGAGCTTTTGTTTGTGGTTTTTATAGCATTAAAATATCACAAATGAAATCCAGTTTCATTACAATTAGGTTACACCGAACCAACAGATCTAATCAACTCCAAGATCTCTGTTTACTCTAGTTCATTCATTCATTCGTTCGTTCGTCCATTCATTCATTCATTTTGTTTTGAGCACTGCTTAAGTGTAAATTAATGTGTGTCGTAGACGTACGGTTGTATCTCCGAAGACATTTTATTAAATCCACAAACTTTACGGACTTTCCATCAACAGATCA
>JAPSES010000097.1:13365742-13394265 GCA_029822895.1 Maxillicosta whitleyi | reverse complement strand
TATCTATCTATCTATCTATCTATCTATCTATCTATCTATCTATCTATCTATCTATCTATCTATCTATCTATTTTTTCATCTCACCTGCCATTCTTTGTTACGATCATTTCATTTGTAAGATCCTTAAATTTCTGCCAAAGCTCGTTCTCATCCAAAGACACCTTCAGTTCCCTCTCCGTGGGGTCGCCTTTCTCGCTGCCGGCTTGAAGTTCGGTTTCCACGGCACTCAGGAGATGGTCCACTCGGTACTGACTGACCTTTCCGGGACACTCACCGGCGCCTGTGGCCATTTTATCCAACAGCTCCAGAACTGGGTATTTTGTAATCTGACAACTGGAAACTTGAAAATAACTCTGGTGCAGAATGTCTTTGTTTTTTGTTTTTTTTCTTTCCCTTTTTGTTTATCGTGTTGTTATCACTGGAAGCACAAGGTCTTGCTGTGAAAACTCTTCCTAAATATATATAGGCTGAAGAGGCGCTCTGTGTCAGGATGGGTGTTTGGAGCAGAGATGGTTGGTTGGTTCACCTCCTCTTTGATCTTTGCGGGCTTGTTCTCTATTGGCTCGGAGCGCAGCCACATTATTGAGGTCCACAGGATGACTGTGTATTGAATAAAGCCGTTTAACCTATTTTATTGCATCAACCTGTAAATACTGACACTTAGATCAAAGCCACACCTGCAGAAACCACAGACTCACTATGATCCGTCTTTTCAGCTCAGAGTTAGAAAGTTTAGATTGAACTCTATATTGTTTCAGATTAGGTGATTGTTTGTTACACTCCTGCAGGTTTTAATGAGGGACAATGAAAAATTAGCCAAAATAAATTATGTTGACTTAGTTTTAATTTGTGATATTTTCAACCAAATCAAGCTGCTTCCATAATGTCATATTCTTAAATCAATAAAATACTGCAATAAAAAAAAAAAACTACCACCAAACAAGCAACTGCAAAAACAACAAAGTGCTTAAATTAAAAAAAACAAAAAACAAAAAACAAAGTATGACTTCATTTGCATATTTGAAAGGGAGTGGAAGAAAGTATGTCATATTAAAGAATCCACAAATACACAGAATATTCATTCAAAACATTTAGGTATTACTTTATGATTTTATACAATACAGTCTGAAAATAATCATAACAAACTAAAATGTGTAAAATGGAGTTTTAACATGAATTAAAGTTTTTTTTCTTGTACATTTACCATGCTTACACATGATAGTAATAATGGGAGCAAACATTCTACAGTCATGTACAAACATTTTGGGTATATACGGAAGTTTTCCATGTGTATATGAGGCATATTGTGGAGCAATTAGAAGCAATATATGGATTTCAAAGACTTTTAATCACATTTAAGCAAAGGATCCATTTATGATATTCCCAAAACTCGAATAAGACTTATATGTTTGGAATCACTTGACCTGCACATGCTTTTGCTGATACACACCTTCAATGGATAAAGGATCAGGTGTTTTACGGCAGCTCATGGCAGCGTCCCAAACCACAGACTCAAAACACTGGCTTCTGCCAAGAAAACACCCACACACGCCAAGTGATAATCAGTGTTTTGTATCAAGCACAAAAAAAAAAAAAAGTGATTTTGTTTCTTTCACTTTGCAGAGTATTTTCTGTTGGGCTGTTGGGAGTTTGGAGGTCAGTTATTGTGAACACTTCTTAGTTGTTTTGGAAAGGTGGGAGCAGAGCGGTTGGATTGGCATGTCTTCTTATGATTGGCGTCAATGCCTGGAAGCAACTGTGGAAGAAGAACAGCGGAAAAGATAACTCAGTTTATAAACGTATGAAATGATTTACATCCGGTCATAGCCGTGCAGCGGTGTCATGCTCAGAAATAACCACTGTAATTCTATTTGCCGTAAACTGTTGCCATGGTTGCTTTCAAAAAACAAACTTTAAAAAGCAGATAGTGTGTAGCAGCGATGTGTAAGCTTCCATAGAGCTTGTGTTGTGTTGTGGTTCGTTTGTGTTACTAACCAAATCTTGGATGCCTCGGTCCTCCAGCCAGCACAGTGAGTCTACATCTCTGTCCAGAAGTCTGGACCAGAGTTCACAGCAAGCAGAGAAAAACAAACCCTACTCAGTTTAAAGAGAACCTGGAGGATTTCTTCTATACAGTTCTGATCTCCGTTCTCCTCACTGAGCCTGAATCCTGATAAAAAAACAAATGGCAAAGCTGAAAGATAAAAAGAGCCAATAATAACAGTGTTACATCTCAGAAGTTGATTTAAAACAAATCTGGAGGAAATTTTATTTAATTTGTTGTATTTTTCTACCTTTTTTTTTAATGATTACTAAGCTTTGTGAAAAATCTATGTTGGTCAGACACTAGTCAGACATTTTCCTCGGTTGTTTCAGGTAAATCTCCACTTTCCTGCTCAACTTCAGAATAGTCTGGATGTGGGGAAAGTAGGAAACATGATTAATTTCCTCTCTGTTGTTTTAACCCATAAAGAACTGGTGCTACTTTTGTAGCAATTCCCAAATGAACCGTCCCCTATTCCTACCATTCTTAACTAATTTATCCCTATTAAAAAAAAATTTTTTGCAATTTTTGTTGTAAATCATATATTTTCCTATAAAACTTAAAAGTAAACAAAAATGTTATTTATATCAAAACAGAGAAAATACTGCTAACTGAATGTAAAAACAAAGTGTCCATTCACTGTCATTAATCCAACTCCATTGGTTTTACTGGTAAACTAACGTTGTAGAAGATGAAGGTGTTTCCAAATGGGTCATATCTGATGACCATGATAAGATGACAAACTGTTTTTTACGCCATATTCTTTACATGTACTGATAGAATTACTGTATCAACAGGTATGAAACAGTTTAGCTCAGTAAACACAGGTTTGAGTCACCGGTGGCTCTGTGGGTTACGCTACAAAACACACTGCAGCTCTAAAAGCTGTAACTTATTGCCTGACCTACCCAATCAGGCATTTTGCTCTGGAAGTTCCTCATAAAGTTTGGCTGGAGGGTTGCAAATGTGGCAGCTTTCATCTGTGGGTGGCACATATTACATTCATTTATCATTTCCTTACCCATTAATCATTTTGTAATTTAAAAAGAACTGTATACGAGCTGAGGTAACTGTGGTGTAAAAACCAGAGGTGTCACAGCCAGTGTCATTTCCCACAGTCCTAGTGTCCCATTTGGCGCCTGTCTCTCCTCCTTTAACACCCACCTAGTGCTGTCATACTGGGCCACTTCCTGATGAGGGACCGCGACGCTGTGAATTAATGTTATTGATCTATACGGTGGTATATGGTCTCACAAGCCCCTCCTTTCCACCCCCACGTTCTCTTAAAGGTTAAAAGTGACACAGGTGTAATTCAAATACACAAAGGAGAACACATTCAAGTCTGGATTCACTTTGCTTTTCTTCTTTTAAAGCTTTCAGCACCTCAGTGCCTTTGTATGTGTTAGCCCATTTACAACAATTCACTTTCAGTGCATTCTACATGATTACGTCAGAATATGACAACCTCAAATAACAAAAATAATGAAGAAGCCATATGGAATGGGCTGAAAATATGTATGAAAATATCAAAATAACATATTTTAGTTGAGAGTTGATGGTCGTTTTTTTTTTTTATGATGTAACCGGATGATAAAAACATACCATATGCATAGTATTAGAAGAAAAAAAAAAAGTAAAATAAACAATACAAACCAAACAAATATAAATTATTAAAATGAGCTGGAACAAGAACAATTAGTTGTAAAATATGGTCAAATTAAGAACAAGATTTGTCACCAGAGACACAAAAATGCAATCTTACATTTTGCAGATGTCTGAGTCAAGCTTGATTTTCTAGAATCAGTGAAAACAGCGGTTCATGCAACATAATATAATCATTTGAGTGTTTTTTTTAATGGGTTCTCACATTAAAAGATACTCCAACAGTAATATATGGAGGTAAACGTAAGTAAATAAGTCAAATTCAGAGTTTATCATGCCTTATAGGAGAGAAGGCTGTTGATATCACCAGTTATAATCTTAGAACAGACTGATAAACAGCACACAGTGGTTGTTCAACAAAACCCAAAATAAAGGCAGTGAAATATGAAAGGGGGACTTATATACATTATGAAGTTTCCCTTGGTAAAGCAAATGTGTGCAGTGCAACAGGGAGCCGGATGACCAGTCTGCTGGTCAGAAGGTAGAGCAGGTCGTCCGATAAACAAAGGGTTGGTGGTTCAACTCCTGCTCTATCCTAGTCAATCTGTTGTGTCCTTGGGTAAGACTCACCCTCCTTGTTTCCAGTGTTTGAATATTTGGTGCTGGTTGGAGGGGCGGTATTTGCAGCCAACCACATTTGGCTACAAACATAGTTCACCACCACCAGAGGGGGAAAGTGAGAGCGAATCAATAATGAAAAGTGCTTCGGGTAATGTGAAAAGCTATAAAAATCAAATCCATTATTTATATTATTATTTATTTTCTTATGATACTGGACAAGACAAGTCAAGTAAATAAAAATAAATGTTGCATTATAAAATATCACATTGTAGCATAATTCAGAACTGATAAAAAAAATTGCCTCAAGAATTATCTTCTAACAATGCAGTGGAAAACACAATATTATCCTTTAACTGTTACTCACATATATACATATAGTCTTTGAAATAAATGCGGTGCATGAAGTTATAGAAGACCACGGCAACCAAATAGATTTTATGCACTACAACACTAAATGGTAAATGGACTGCATTTATATAGTGCTTTTCTACACCTTGGCACTCAAAGCGCTTTACATAGCCTCACACACACACACACACACACACACACACACACACACACACACACAAACGCACACCAGTAGGCGGTTACTATGATAATGTACCATGCAAAGCACTGCCATGCCAGACCCTACTGGGAGCTATTTAGGGTTCAGTGTCTTGCTCAAGGACACTTCGACACATACACAGTGGGAGCCAGGATTTGAACCGCCAACCCTTTGGTCATTGGACAACCAGGCTGAAGATGTGTACTTCCCTCGCAGAAATACACATTACTACTATTTTTGTGTATTAGGAAGTCAGCAAAATAAAATAAACAAACAAAAATAAAATAAAATAACAGGTGTTGCTGATAGATCATCTTTACCTGAATGAGAAAATCAGAAACAAAACAAAATAACAAAAAAACAACAACAACAAAATGAACTCTTTGATTGAGATGGTATAAGTGGTAATGCAGTGTGTTTATTTAAGGATAGTGTTTGGGACCTGCTGTTCTCTCTTCACTACAGTTCCCACACGTATGTACTTCCAAAATACACAGACAGATGGACACGATCGAGATTTCCACTGGTGTGACAGGTCTGTGTGTCTGCGCTGGGTCTGAGACGTCAGTGCAGATGATCAGTAAGTCCCAGGCCTGCCCGCTGACTTTGACCGGTCTAGTCTGACCACTGTTTGCCTTCCCCTGCTCTCCCTCCAGCCAGGCTCATCCTGTGTTTGCTCAAGTCCATTTTGTCACAGAGGTGAGAGAAAAATGAGTCCTGCATGCTTGTCCGTATATGCTCATCTCAGCACCTGAGCATAACCTCAGCCCAGTGGTATCACCGGACTGAGGTTTCACCTGTTTTTCTCCTCAGCTCGGATAAATATTGAAGCATTCTATTTCAATATGCCTTGAAGGTGGCAATATGTTTCTGCAGTGGGTGGAGTTTTCAAGAGTGAATCAAAGTCAAAACATCCCAAAGACTTAACCCTTTAACAACAGCAATCTCTCCTGTGCTACATTTTGCACTTTATAGCTTAATACCTATACTGTAACTTCTCAACCGTTTGTATTATCTACAAAATTCAAAAGGCATGACAAAGATGAGATCCTGAGTTTTGCGGCACTATATAACACTTTATGGCAGCAATGTGGGCCCCACCTTATTACAAGTATAAATACTGTTTCAGAGACTTCCACACTAGTTAAACTTTATGAAGCCATAATACGGATACTGAGTGTTCAAGACCAAAAATAGTACTTGAGCAAATGTAAAATATTTGAAAATGTATTTCTGCAATCTCATAAAGTTTTGTTATGGACAATTATAGTTATTTCTGGTGATAAATATGTATATATAAAAACTTCAATTCTGTTTTTTTTCTTTTAATTCTCTTATAATGATAATTAATGGTAAGATATTGAAAGTTAAGTTCTTCCTGAAACCAAAAGTGTAAAAGAATTGGTTAAAAAAAAAAAAGACTTTTTTTAAAAAACACTTTTATTGTGAAAAAAACATGAGGACATCTATAATGGCAGTCTTAAAAGGGTTAGATATACTTGCAATAGAAACAATAATGTGAAAAATGACACATGACACACAACACTCTATATGTAAAATGATATTACACTGGTAATTGGCCCCTGGTAAATGTGTGGTAAAGACACATTGGATGGTGTGTGTGTGTGTGTGTGTGTGTATAATTATGAATAATTAATAACTTAACCCAGGGAAGGGCTAGAAATGTTTAGTTTTTTAAAGTTTTTCCACTCCAATTTTATTTCTCACATAAATATGTATATAATCTGTATACTTTATTTATTTTTTTACATTGTTTTGTTTTGTTTTTTTGCATTTTTTATGAGGCAAGCACATTAGCTTATCTTATCTTATGCCTTTCAAATAAATAGAGTAGAGCTAAATAGAGAGAATTTGTTGTTTTTTTTCTATTTGTGTATTCCTGATTTCTTTACTGAATTGATTAAATCATTCTTCTTACTTAAAAATAAATAAATTACTAGAATTACTACTACTATATACTTAAAATCCCATGGAGAACAAACCATGATACATCAATTACTCATTATTTAATATATTGTTCAGCTCTTAAAATAATCAAACATATGCACAAACAAAAGGAAAACTCATTTACTATAAATGTTCTGTATATGTAAATGTATTCCTTTTGTCTTAATGTTATTTTCAGCAGAGCGGTCACTGCTCCAGGTGTGTTTGCTTCTCACTGCCCTTGTTAAGTGGAATTACCCCTGTGGTTTTGACACTAACCTTGGGAAACATTTGCTCAAAATCATCCTTTGCCACACTGCCACAGAATATCTGTTTTTCCAAACTCTGTCCAGAATAGGATGCTTTTGGTAACAACCTAAACACACAGACACACAGTATCTGAATAACTGTATCTGACAAAGTTTCATTCCAGGATTCAGCAGTAAAATTAAATGGATCTTGAGCAAAGTCCTTGAAAACATGTAAAAACATCCTCAGTGACAGGTCAAATTGCTTGCTGCTGTGATGTGTGATCTGCACACAAAATGTCAGGTTGTTAATATATTCCTAATGGTGTGCAACTTCTCAAGAGTAGCCATAGTGTGGTGCAACTCACACCCAATAACACTGCGCACTCCAGTGACAACACACTTTGTCTGCTGGGTGCAAACTGGCTCCAGAGAGCACTCCTGAGCAAGGCAGCGTTTACTCACAGGATAGTGCAGCAGGTAACAGATCTATACAAACCCCACGGCTGCACAGGATACAGACAGAGGTGAGAGGATGTGGACTTTTTCTAATAGACTGTATGTGCTATATACGCAACTGGTGACACCATAGAAGCTTAAATATAAAAATCACTGAGTCAAAAAGCACTTCAGCAGGATTTTCAAAGTGGAAACACACTCACATGGCCTCCTCTCATGTACGTTTTCCTTCATCGATGCCAATTTATACTAATAGACATGATACGTTCTGGTCAATCTAATTTTGCAGACCTGTAATGCATACTTGTAAAATTCAACATGTTGAAGAGACCATGACCAGATGGCCGCAAAGATAGCAAATTACTGCCTCCACTGTCCAATAAATCATAGCAGCTACTAATAAACATATAAATAGACACAAAGCAAGACAGATAGGATGAAGTGGCTCATTACGAAACATAACCAAGACCTGCTCCAAACTCTGGCTTCAGCTCTAATTACTTTTATTTTGGGTATTTCTCATGGATGTGGGGAATGCGCTTATGGCAAAGCTGAGGTGGGGGCATAGAGGGCTGCTGTCTTGTCGTGTTTGTCCATGGAGTGGTGAGATTTCACACTGATGGAAGACTTGTCAGCGCTGAACTTCACTAGCCTTCTTACCAGGTTCCTAATGTCCCAAAGCCAAAGGGCTGTTCACAGTGGCAGCTTCGTACTAACATTATACATGTTGCGACTAAATAGAGTTCAGGCCTAATTAACAACAAAGGGGACGGTGACCGACACTGTTCTGTTATACATTCACATACGTAAATACAAACAGCTGTGGGTCATGTGACACAGGTAACACTATATTTGGATAGACTACCTAATATTTCAACATTAAAATGGAATCCACTTTAATTCTCTATAAATCACAAATTAGGTAGATTTTCAAAGTCAACCTTTAAATCAGTAGTTGATTTTGTCAGTCACACATCTACGTAGTTTAGTGTTACTTTGTGGTAATGTTGGCAGAGAACTTGCACAATAAAGAACTATATTTAATTTAATATATGAAATGTCACTGAAACAGTACTTTCTGCTCAATATCACAGAAAAATAAAAAACTAAAATAATTAAAGTTGAACTATGTTTAATAGCATGAACTGTAAAAATAAAATAAAAAAAAATAATAATAATAATAATAAAAAATAATCCTGTTGTTTATATGGAAAATGGCAGCTGTGGTCACCAAAACAATACAGTAAAATACATATTAAACCATAAATATATTCACAGACTAACATGTAGATTTCTTTTTAAACTACTACTTTTACTTTTACTTTTTAAACATGTATATTTAACATTTTAATTCAGTGATATTTACATGTTTCTAATGTTAAATTTACATTTTTTTAATTACTTGAAAAAACATGAAAAGAGGCTGTTATTTCAACATTGTGGTCTTGCAATTGAAACTGCACTACATTGTTTTTAAATGTACAGCTTTATAAAACAATAGAAATACATCATTTCTACATAAAAATATATTTATCTATTTTTTTTTTTACATACTCTTCCTGTAAAAACAACCTTTCACTTTATATTTTCACTCAGTTTTTTATGTTGCAACTTTTTGGCGTCAATTCTACAGTCATTTCTTACAGTGTAGATCATATTTGAGTGAAACCCCAACGCAGGCTCTCAGATAATCTCTGAATGTTTTAGTAAATGAAGCAGTGATTGCCTGGAAACCCATAAAACTTTAGAAGAGAAGAAACTTTCCAAACACTTTGACATCTGCTCACGGCGCTGGCATGAAGTGACACCACTGGCCCAATTGCTACATCTCTTTTGTAGAAGACATAATTACTGCATTTTCCCCTGGATGATGTTTGAGCAGCCATCCGAAGAAGTGAGCAGCACAACAGAGGGCTCAGACTATGTTTGGTCGTCTCACTTCTGTGTGAGTAATAAGCTGTTTCCTTCAGGAGGGTCCGCACTAAACAAGCTTCCAATGTTTGTCCTGGAAAGCAGCGCAAACAAAGATCCACACACAGTAGAGCCGAGGCCGCTACAGCTGGGTGCCCACCCGCCGACAGTCAGGTGTTTAAGACTTTACATTATTTGATTGATTTGTGATGATCTAATATTTTTTTCCGTAACTGTATGTCCATCACATCAGCTTATAACGCAACCATAAAACTAACTAGAAAAAAGGAAAATGTCTTGAGTTGCATAAAAAAGTACGACTCAACTCTTTCTCTTGACTTCTCTGCAACTGTGATGGGCGACAGCGTTAAATTGGACGACTGTTTTATTGGATGTTCCTATAAAAGTCCTTCATCTCTTGGTGTTTTTTCAGACGTCCACACTGCACTAACTGCTTCTGAAGGTCAAAGATCTGACAAACAGAAAAACACCACACAAATGTAAAAATGTTCTAAATAAACTCTGGTGTGTTTACTCTTGTCGTGCTATATTTGTGGTGTAAGAATTATTGAGATCTTTTATTGAAGTAAATTCACACTGTTAAAAACAATATAAGTAATAGGACATCATGAATAAAGAGTATTTAAAGCGTGAAAAGTAAAAATGAAGTGCAATAAAACTGGTTTGTGTCAGTCCTGTCATTTTATATATGATGTTTTTGTATTAATATCACAGCTGCACTAACATGTATAATGCATTTTAAACTACTTCATATGCTGTAGGATAGTTTTTATATATGGCCATATATCATATTCTAGAAGGTCATAATGTCTTTGTGGAGTTGCTGTCTTATGAGAATTGTGTACCTCTTAAAACTTTTCATGAAATCAGAAAAGAAGGGGGATTTTAAAGAATGTGTCTAGTGTATTAACTGTAAAGGAACAGATAATATTCAGTTTATCATAAATATTATAATTGGATACATTTTGAGATACGTGGTGACAAGAAAAACAACTAAAGCAAATGTAGTGAAGACAAAGTTCCAATTTATTTTTTTACATTTTGTTTTATTTTTCTAGATTTATTTATTTAAAATTGGACTAATATGATGAACATTTCATTGTAAATGTGCCAGTAAAGGCTACTTTACATCTGTAGTCCCCAGAACAATAACATACGAAAGAAGAAAAAGAAGTAGAGTAGTAGAAGAAGTAGAAGAAAAACAACATTTTATCACAATGAAAATCCATTGTACGATAAGAAAACATAGGACAATAAATAAATATGATAACGTACAACACTAGATAATGCGCATATTGGCGTAAAATTAATGATCACAGATGTAGTTCCACTTAAGCCATTGTTTGACATGGGTTTAAATGCTTGAAGGCAGTTCATTTTCTTATTGCAGCTGGAATGTTATTGTGACTCTCATTACTTTTGACTGAAAACACTTGTTTACTGCATGTTGTGTGTTTGTCACATCTAGTAGAGGTACAGTCTTCAATAAGAATAAATAAAAGAAAATAAAAATATTTGACTACTATCCACTACTGTGCTTCAGGGTGTTGCAGGACATACCAAATAGGGATGGACTGAGAAAGGAGAAAGACGGCGTGTTTTGTTTCTGTGTGGAGACAAAAAGAAAGAGACAGACAGACAGAGAGCGGTGGGAATACAGATTTAAAGTTACACTTCCTTGTTTCAGGGGCTGGGAAACAGAGCACACAGAACAAATGAGAAGTAAACACGCAGCCACAGGAAGCCATTAACTACAGCAAGGACCAATTAGGCCCCAGCAGGTGTCTGTGCCTTTGCCTGCTTTGGTCCTGCCTCACCTCTGTGTCTGTGTGACAGAGCTTCTCCATCTGAGCTAAGGAAACAACGGGTAGTTTCATTTGCTGAGCAATTTGAAGCAAAGGATTCCTCCACGAGGGCCTCTAAAGTCCTTTATTGTGCTCTCTTTGTCTAGCCCCATAAGTGCAAGTCATTAGAGAGGACAATTACATCCTCCTGAAGGAGCTCGGCTTTTACAGGAGGGGAAGATAAGACAGGATCTCTCTCATGTCAGACCCCCTCTATGCAGGCGCTCTCTGAAGCTTATTGCTCTTTTCACACCCAGTCAGAGCAGACAAGACAGTCAAAATCAAAGTCAATCACAGGGGCTACAGCACAAGGAGAATTACACACAGGAAGGGCTTCTTTCAAGTCGGGAAATTGAAGTTTTTGAGAATTGTGACACAGAAAGAACCAAAAATGTGTACAATACCAGTACCGGTGCAGTTTTTAGTATCAGTATTATGAATTGGTTTGATTTAATATAATTTATTATGTGTGTATCAAACTATAAACTCGTTCTATCAAAGGTTAGATACTAAATCCTGCTCATCCTCCTGTTTGTCTGTCACAGAATTATACAAAAGATACTGGTGGAGGGTTATAGTCCGTAAGTCCTGGTGGAACCCCTTGAATTCTGGAGCAGATCTATAAAAACAAGTGGAGCCTCTTTGACACTGGAGAGTCTTGGGCTAATTTAGATGTATAGGAGAAGATATTAACCACAGAACAGTGGCATCAAATGACAAAAATGATGAAAACTTTGCTCATACTGTAAGGTTTATTTGATATTATGGAATAAGTAGAAGTGGTGACCACTGTGGGTATATGTTAATGATATGTTTGCCACTTCAGAAGTAAAGGAGTTTGAGGGAGAGTCAGTATTAGAAGAAGAAGGAGATTAAAACTGTGTAAGTACCATAAAAAAAACACGTTGCACATAATTACTAAAAGTGTTTCCTGCTGGGTTTTACTTCCTTCTTTTGTCATGTTTTGCTGATAGAGCGTCAATGTTTGTGAATGAACCTTTTCTTTGATGAAGGAGAAGTAAGAGCAATGGAAAGGGTGCATGTTCTGCTGAGCCTCTAGATGGTGCTATAGGATAAACAAAAGCAGTTGGAGCATCATTGAAGTGGAAATAAACTGGGAGGAGGAACCACTGGTCTGAGGGGACAGAACAGTACATAAAGTGCTGAAAGTGTGACCCACAGAAACACAGATGTGGATATTTGTGTTTTTTTTTTTATTTTTATTTTTTATTGTGTTAATATACCTTCTCTTTAGCAGAACAGTCCATATGTTACGTTGTTTTATTTACTGTCTTTTTAAGGTTGTCATCATTAATGTAAACCTGCATGTGATGCTTGGCCTTGGCTTTGTGGTCCTGGTCATGATCCTGGTCCTGGTTATGGTCCTAGTCATGGTTATGGTCCTGGTCATGGTTATGGTCCTGGTCATGGTCAAGATCCTGGTCATGGTTACGGTCCTGGTCCTGGTCACAGTTCTTATCCTGGTCATGATCCTGATCCTGATCCTGGTCCTGGTCATGGTCATGGTTATGGTCCTGGTCCTGGTCCTGGTCCCGATCCTGGTCATGGCCCTGGTCATGGTTATGGTCTTGGTCCTTATCCAGGTCATGGTTATGATCCTGGTCATGGTTATGGTCATGGACCTGATCTTGGTCATGGTCCTGGTCATGGTTATGGTCCTGGTCCTGGTGCTGGTCCTAGTCCTGGCCCTGGTCTTGGAATGGGCCTCCTCTTCTTCCCAGGCTCAGCTCTGCGTTCATCCTCTGCCTATCAACAGTGAAAACCCAATTTAGATGCTGTGGGTGTGAAAACCGTCAGCTTTCCTGAGGATTAAAAAAAGGATGCGTTTTTGGTAATTCCTTGCATGTGCCAAGAGCCAACAAGAATCCTCCCACACAACATCCTGACATTGTTTTAAAAAAAAAAAGAAAAGAAAAAAGAATAAATAAAAAGATGCACTGGAGGAATAAACCCACCTCAACTCCCACAAAATATGAACCTTATATCCTGGTTTTTAGCAGGTTTCTACCAAGTACGGCTCTGATAAGACTCTGATCTGCTCTAAGCTTATGATTGGGCAATGCTGTCCTTATTTAATCTGGCCTGGTAAGAGCTGATGAGGGCTGATACTCAACAGATGTTGCAGAGGGAAGGTTTGGGCAGAGATTTAAATGACATCATGAGGTGGATGTTGACATGTGAAAGGACAGTGAAGGAAAAACAGAAATGAAAAATGCAAAATATGTCAAATTAAACCATGTTATAAGAAATACAAGGGGTTACCATGCATGTCAAATTGTTTTCATCCTTTTCAGTTTACAGGTTTCAACAGCTTCCTATTCAGCTATTTCTTCATTTGTTGATTTTATGTGTTTGTGCTGAAGAAGTGGAAGAAAATCCCTCTTGGATAAATTAGAAAATACCTTATTAGAAAGCTGAAAATAGTTGTTTTAGTGTAACGATCTTACAAAATATAATACATTGCTTTGGATAAAACTACATGTTGCCCATAAAGTTGGAATAATTTAATTTTCAGGCACATTCCACTTTTTATTCCTATTCATACACATCAGTAATCAGCTTTTTTTCCAGGTGCAACTGAGTCCCAGTTACATTTTATCTGTCAAAAATAAATCACATTGTGACAATCATTGCATGAGAAGTGGTAAAAAAATATATTTTATTCCAATTTTATGGCCAACATGAAAACATCTACAATAGAATAAATAACATTAAGCACTTTCACTCAAGTACTGTGCATTTGTAAGATGCTAATCCTCCACTATAGAGGCACTTATAATTGTGTTGATTTTATGTGTTTGTGTGCTGAACTGTGAGCTAAAGCAACCCCCCCCCCCTTTTTTTTTTTTTTTTTTTTACCCATAAAGACCTGGTACTACTTTTGTGTCAGTTCCCAAATTAATGTTTCTATGTTTAACCATTTTTAGTGATTCATCACCATTTATTGTAATATTATCATCTTTACTTTGTGTTTTCTCAGTGTAAATCATATATTTTCCTATATTTAATTCACTGATCTTATAGCTGTTCATAAAATCACAGATTAAAGTTGAGGGTTATTATAGCAAAAACAGAGAGCATTTAAGAAAAAGTGACTTTTTCAGCAAAGATATGATTAACTGGACTTAAATAATTGATCCAACTCCATGTGTTTTATTGTGTGAATCAATGTTGTAGAAGATGACAGTGTTTCCACATTCACTACGGAGCCTCTGAACATCCAAATAGGTCATGTATCGATAGAATTAATGGATCAACAGGGCGTAAACATTTATATCAGTAGATGGTTTTGGTCCCTGGTGAATGTTTGGGTTTTTATGGGTTAAATAAGACAGACAAAAAAACAAAACAAAACAAAAAACACTTGGATTAGTTGGAAAATGCATTGCCGCAAAGCCGTGTTCCTGCCTGTTCAATAATGGGTTAAATACAGAGGTTCATTTTGTTGCATGTCCACGTCTAATCCATCACTGTAAAAATAGTCAGGAGGCGTTTATGGAACTTTTCATTGGTGGGTTTTGTTGCTGTCACACATTCACTGCCACTTTATTTTGTGTGAAGTATTTTTGTGGTCATAGTAGTTAACCTACAAAGACCCATTTGTGTCAGCTTCTCCATATTTAACCTTCCTTAAGTGATTTATCATCATCTATTTTATTTAGTTTTGTGTTTTGTTTTGGGGTTTTTTTTGCATTTTTTTCAGTAAAATCATGTATTTCCGTATATTTAATTCACTGATCCTGTAGATGTTCAGAAAAGCTCAGATTAAAGTTGAAGGTTATTATATTAAAAACAGCAAAAACTAAAGAAAATGTTACTTTTTCAGCAAAACGCATCATAAACACACTGTCTCCATCTACTGTCATTGATTCAACTCCATGGGTTTTACTGGTGAATCAATGTTGTAGGTGATGATAGTGTTTCCACGGTAACTACATCCAAATGGGTCATATCTGATGACCATGAAAATATGACAAACTGTATTTTTCACCTATTATTTACATGTATTGATAGAATTATTGGATCAACGTGTATTAAACAGTACATCAGTATATAGTTTAAGTCACTAATGGCTGTTTGGGTGTTTATGGGTTAAAGAAAACACCTACTTCTTTGATGACTTTAAAACAGTTCTAAGTTTAGGTCACCCGTCTGATGATCACAGTGTCCAAGCCTGGGAAATGCCTCCCTTTTAACAGGCCGCTGCTGGATGACTACATTACTAAAGTTTATGGGCCAAGTCTGTTCAGGAAGTGTCTGCTTTGTCTTTTCTCACAAAAGCTGCTGGAGGCGCAGGATTTATCAGTTCCGTTGCCACAGTAATAGTGCCGTGGTGGTGCAGAGGGACCTGCGGTTCTTCGCCCTCTTTGCTATGTACAAGTGTCAGTGACAGAGTGAAGGCAGCATCCATCTGCGTTCCCTGCCACCATAAATCAGCGGAGGATAATGCTGCTGTCCTGCTGAACCACGTCATACTGTTAGACTGTGATACTGCAGTGAGGTAGGTGGACAGGAGCCTGCATCAATTCCCTTTTTAGTCCTGATCCAAAAACAGATTGATATGGAGGAGGGGCTCAGGGCTTCTTTCTATGTATATATATATATATATATATATATGTTCGAAAAGATGAGCATTTGCCGCAGATGTGAACCAAAACAGTGACAAAGGATGAAAAAGCAGACCTGGATCATGACAAAAATACTGAAGGATCGGCCGGAGATAGTGTTTCCAACTGTAACCAAGCCGACCATCTTCACAGTTGCCTTTACAACTGGCTTTTCCTATTGAACAAAAAGTATTCAAGCCAATTTAAACTTCAGAGTGAAGTTCTTACCCCCAGGACAGTGATGAATAGCCAGGCTCCAGGCCCCATACCCGTGTCGGGAAAAAAAGGGAAGGAGTTGGTTAAACAAGACCACAATTCAAATGACACAATAGAAAGGGATTACACAACTTTCAGACACCGAGCCAGTTGATAATATCATCACAGGAACCTCAGAGAACCGAACAAGCCTTGGTACACACTGTCCTGGCTCACACATGAGCTCAGTCAGCAGCGTCGTGTGACAATAAAGTACTTTGTGACACTGGATGATAACATCTATTCACAGCAAGTTGCTTTATTCTAGCAGCTTGTTTGGTTACTCACATGACTAATAAATATGTACAGTAACACAATGATAACATAAGTGATTATATTTTACTTGACAAACTGTCTTTTCTCCTGGTAAAAATGTGAAATTCTTAATTATTGTGAATGTTCTAAATAATACTTTTTGGACAATGACAGGTAATAAGTAGGCACTTGATATTGACAGCAGGGGAGTTTTGTATTTAAACCTCATGATAACGTCACTATTTAGGTCAGCGTTGTCAAACTCATTTTAGTTCAGGGGCCACATTCAGCTACATTTGATGTGCAGAGGGCCAGAAACAGTAAAATAATGACAAAATAATATATAAATAATGTCAACTCTAAACTTCTCTTTATATTTTACATTGAAAAAAAAAAGGAAAATGACCTGATGAAAATGTTTAAATCTACAAATTATCCTTTCAAACAATGTGATATCAACACTACAATCACTATTATGCTTTAGTTTAGTACATTTTAACTGACAGATCACATTGGATTGACAATTATACATACTTCTTTTAAGACATTTCAGGTAATTCAGATTTTTTTTTTTTTGGCAAAATTATAGTTTTAGTTTTAGTCTGAATTCATGAAAACATTTACATTTTACAAAGACAAAAACTTGGATTTGTGACTATTTATAGGTTATTATGACACTGAATTGGTCTCAATGTGGAACCTGAACTAAAACTATTGTTAATAAATTTTTGCATTTCACAAATTCATCCCAGGGCTGCTTTGGCCCCCGGGCTGCATGTTTGACACCTGTGATTTAGGTTAACTTTAGAGAAACCAAGAGTCGCTGAACACATGTAAGAGCCCCAGTGTTTATGGAGGGATCTGACATATTAATAGACAGACATCTTTGACTCATATCAAAAGTACTGTTATCACACACAGTTTCTCACAGAAATTGTAAAAAGTGACTAACCAGTTTTATGAATCTGTCTGTTGTGTTTCAGTAAAGTTATCCACTGACATTCCTCTGCCAGCTTGGAATACAATATGTGTGAGTGGCACACTGAATAAAACTCATGTTATAAGTTACAGAATACAATAAAGAGTTCGACTTATTGTGTGTGAGTGTGTGTGTTTGTATGTTTTTTTTCTGAAACACTGTCAACGCTGGCTTGTTTCCAAGTTCTCACTAAGTCCCTGAAAAGCTCTTACTCTGTGAACATTACATTAAGTTAATTGCTGCTTATATAATAAAAAACCCGGTTTCTCGTTTCTCAGTTAATAGGTCACCTTTGCGCATACACAGAGAATACCTTTGTCATTTTTTTTTTTTTTTGGTAAACTGAGTTCATCACTTCTGTCTACAAGCAGTGTTTTGTTGGATATTGCAAACATAAAGCAGGCTGGAGGTAATTTCCTGAAGGGATCATGCACCTGGGCCCTTCAGTACACTGGTCAACCCTGCTTAACAGGAAATCTAAGAAGCTTAGTACACTAATGCCCAAATGGCCCCAGGTAGCTACAGTGGCAACAAAGAGCCTTTAAAATACAACCGAGAACTGGCCAGAAAAAAACCCCAAAAAAATCTGAATGATGTAAAATCAGCACCATGTAACAGTATTATTTAAGAGGCACCACAGACAAATCAGCTTGTGAAAGATTTAAAGGGGTCAGTGACACTTACATAATTAATAAAAAAAAACAATTTACTTCAAAAAGGCATAAAATTATCAGCTGAGAAATAGTTTGACAGTACAAATAATTTGTAAATATTACTGTACAACACAGATAAATCCCTACAAAGGATATAACCCTCTAATTAGAGGATATCTAAACAGTCCGTTTGGTTTCAGATGCAGACGCATAAAGCTGTGTTGTTGACAGCTTATTGTTCTCCAACACAAAGGAAGGGTTTGCGACTCCGCACCGGGTCCTTTTACGCAAACCCCTCTGCCAATCCACAGGCGCCTCATTGAAAACAAAAACCATGTGCAAAGGACGAGAATATTAAGGTATTCAATGCAGACTTCAACATAACATGGAATAGGCAATGCAACATCCCTGTGAACCTCAAGAAGCACTGTTGGTCGATCCTCATCTACATCTATTAAATCAACATATTCATGGCTTATTGTTTGTCATTATTCTTTATATGTCTCAAATGCCTTGTTTTAAACTTTCTTTTTTATAGTAATTCCAATACAACTTTTCTGAAGACTTGGATTCTCTTAGATTGCTTTACAGAAATAATTAAACACAAATTAAAATGCCAATCAGTTAGTCCACGGTTGATTCACTCTGCTGTGAAAACAAACAAACAAAAGAAAACAAAACAAGTCCAAAAGTCCAATATCAGCATCCTTTAAGGTGCGGGAGTGCAGAAAGTTTCTCGACTTTCCCCAAAGCAGCTGCATTTTCGACCCCTTTGAGCCACTCTTTACATTTCCTCACCACAGTCTCATCCACATCTCCATCCTCCTCCTCATACTCGACGTCATCGTACTTGTACTGGTCATTCAATAAGGAAATTTTAACGATGGCGGTGATGTCCTGCTCTGCACTATCCACTTTGCCCACCGGCCCGCTGCTTTTGGTTCCACCGTGCGACTTTTTGGATGGAAAAACTCGCCGGTGCCGAAAGTCCGTGGATGCGCAACACTTCTGCTGTTTGGCCATCATCTGTTTTTCTAAATTGCGTTTTTGGATGACGAGAATGGCTTCAGGGGTGAGACTGAGGGTGAACTGGATCTCCTTCTTGCCCTCTTCTTTACCGGTGTGCCTGCTGGAGTCCATGGAGCTGGAGCGCCTGACTCCTTCCGATGCGTCCTGAGGTTTGGGTACCGCCAACCAGGAGCACTTCCCCTGGGTCTCCTGAGCGGATCCCTGCTTCTGTGCCGGCGTTTTACTCTTCTCTTGTTGAGGTTTGCGTCCCAAATTCCTTAAATTCGCTGATGCCCAAGAGGAGGACTGCTTTTCTTTCTCCGACTCCCCCTTCTCTGCGCCGGGTTTGCTGGTGAGCTCAGTCTGAGGAGGCACTGCGTTGGCTTTCTTTTTCCCGAATAACTCCCTGCCAGGAGAGGAGATCCGCTGGTGGAGGCTGATAGGAGGAAAAGGCATTTTTGTGACTGGAAGTGATCACGGTAGAAAAACGTGCAAATATCCAAAGTGCAGATTAGGAAGCCCTGCGCAAAGCGACACGCAGCGCTCTCCTGGCATTATCCAGCAGAGACGTGGAGGAGGCTGTAGTGTACCTGTTGGCCACACTGACAGAATTCAACTGGTGCACATGCTCACGTTCCGGCGGCTTTATGAGCGTGCAGACAGGAAGGCGTGGTCAGGAGACGCACCAAACAAAGCCACGAAAAAAATATGATGTCATTTCACAAATTCCACTAACTTCCTCAGGCAGTGATGCGCATCCACTTAAAGCTCATGTTTTTCCTCACAGCGCCTCTGCTGTTTTCCAGTTAAAGAATTCTCACATGAATTGAAGAAAATCATCTGTAAAAATAAATTGGTTTATAGCCTATAAAACTGGTGGAAACTAGTAAATACTTATAATAATATACCTGAGCCTCTCATGACTTTTCAGATGCTCTATGTGTTTTTTTTTTGTTTTTTTTTAATGTTTCTGCCATAAGCTGATAAAAATGTTCATACACATTCTTTATTTTACATCTAGGCTATATCTAATTAGCCACGTGCATACCATTACATCCATTATCCTTAACCCATAAACACCCAGTGCTACTTTTGTGGGATTTCCAAAATATTTTTTTCTATAAACATTTCACTTATCCCATGGACCTAATTTTTGTGTCCTTAATAAAGATTGAATATAGATTTAACTGATCTTCAGTGATTATCAGCATTTATTATGACATTATTTTGTGTTTTTTCAGTGAATATCAAGTATTTTCCTATATCTAATTCATTGATCATGTAAATGTGCATTAAAGTGCAGTGTAAAGTGGATGGTTATTATATAAAAAAAACAAAAACAAAAACTGAAGTGACTTTTTCTGCAAAATACAAATGTGTCTATCTACTGTCATTGATCCATGGGTTTTAGAGTTGAATCAATGTTGTAGAAGATGACAATGTTTCCATGTTCACTACAGGGTCATATCTAATGACCATGAAAAGATGACAAACTGCGTTTTACACCAAATATTGACATGGATTGATAGGATTTCTGGACCAGAGGCTTTTAAACATTTTAGATCAGTAGATGGTTTAGGTCGACAGTGGCTGTTTGGGTCTTTATGGGTTAATACTGTCAAGTAATAGTCTGACTGTGATCCAGTCTGTCCTTGAAAACAACAAAACCACCACAATGACATGCAGTGTGATTGAATCCTTTCATTCAATCAATATAGTCTAAAATGTCAATTAACTGACTGGAGTAGAAAGCTCATTGTTCTGCTGCTATAAAACACAAGGGACTATGAAAATGCATTATTGTTTTTTTCTTTATGCTGCTGTTATCCAGACTTTTATTTTTGTAGTTTTACTATTGATTGTGTGATTTTTCTCTCTGTGTGTAAAGTTAAATCAATAATTTTCTCCAAATGTGCAATTTTTTTTAAATTTGATGTTGCCTGAGGATGTTCATATTTTACATTTTCTGATCGATTCATTCACCTTATCTGCTATTGCTACTACCTTTAGTTATGTGAAATATGTGTAATTATACAGGACATCAAGAAAGATCTAATTCAGGTTTTAAAAACGCAACACAAAGCTTGTTTTATTTTGAACACTCTGAGATGAAAATGACACACCACACAGCAAGCACAACTCTGTCTTCTCCTAAAGCTATAAATAGTACGAGACTTTGTAGAAAACAATCACTTTAATTCAACATTCCCCAGCCTCGTGGAGTTTATAAACAGCCTGAAAATTACCCTTGCTTTACCACATGAACAAGAGAATTAATCTGAGGAGGAAATGGGGTGTTTAATTTTAGTTTGCTCTGGCGTGGGATCCCTTTCCCCTCTGACATAACAATGGATTAGAGGTAATGAAAATGAAACTGTTGGGACATTACATATTGTTAAAGTCAGGTACACCCTCAATTTTTTTTCTCCCATAAGCCAAAAAGTGTTTGCAATGACAAAGTATATGGAAAAAAAAGACACTACACCTTGCATTTGTTAAATAAAATATTGCAAATGAATGCATCACTCAGATTACTTAGAGTAATATAGTGCTTAGGGATTTGCTGGTTTTCTGCCATGTAAGTTGAACAAGTACTGCTGAGGGGAGATTTTGTCTATGCTAATCCGCTGCCATATTATACAATCTAATGAAACTATGTGGGGGTTGCATGTTAGGGATTGGTGTAAAGTCTCACCAACAGGAAATGATGAAGTTTTTTATGAGCATCAAGTACAAAACAACCTAGAGGAATGTTCTTGAGCAAATCCTGCAGCTAATAGAAGAGCATAGGGGATTTTCTTAATGTGGCAATCAAAGTATAAAACCCCTGTAATATAATTAAAAAAAAAAAAAAAAAATGCAAACATTGGAGGAGATCATGACTGACTCCTGGTTCATGGTATTCAGTGAATGAAGCACACCTATTCAGCAGGATAATGTTAACATCTGCACCACAGATGGGGGTAGGCTGAGGTTATGAATCTTCTAGAGGAGGTTACCATGACAACCGCATCCTCGAAGGCTACGCCATCATGCCGAGGGAATATGGGATCCCAATGCAAGCTATAGTGGGTTATTAGGTCACGTCAAAATCACAATGCTCAGAGAAGCGTAATTAACTGGGTCAATGTACATCTGGCAGGAAATCAAATTTAAAGAGAGAACCTATTTTATAATGTAATTTGATTCTCTAAAGGGGGAAGGTGTATTCAGACACAGATTCAGACGTGAAATAGACTAAACTGTGGCTGGCTGTTTATCTTTAACAGGCTAGATCCAGGAGAACGCACTGGGGCTATTATATGTTCACAGAGTTAGAAAAATCAATACATAAAAAGACAGATTAGTATCTGAGATATTTTATACAGAGCAGGCAAAGAAAATGTGTTTTAATGTTGTTGTATGAGGGATTAGATCATTTAAAAATCCAAATTTTACAACCATCAAAAATGTTAAATACTTTGTCTGCATGGTGTGTTTACAGTATTGTAAATTGCAATGTGCACACAATAATTTCCCTGCATTTAAATGATATATGAATATTCAGGAAATATAGGAACATCTTTAAATATATTAACCATTACAGGGATTCACTTCACCCATATCAAGAAGAAAAGGAAAGTGTAACGTGCAATAATCTTATTACAGTTGTAGATTTTTAGCTAGACTTAAAAAGCAAGACTTCACAGTATGAAACAGAATGAAAAGTAAAAATCTGAAGATAAAGTGTATAACCGTCATAGCTGTATAAACAGAGTCATCATTGCTGCAGTTTGCATATTGCGACCAGTCTTCATGTGAAACTATGGACTTAGTCCTAACTCAGGCAGGTAGTGAAGCACTTCATCACAGCATCCCTGAAATAAAAGCACAGAGAAAATGTATAAATAACAACTTACATAACAAACAACTGTCCTAAAATTATATATGAAAGAAAATCCAATGGAAGACCTTCAGACAAAAATTCTATCATGCGTATAAAATGAAAAGTGACAAAAAAAAGCAGCGGTGTCCTTTGTTAAAATGATTTGGGTGGGGCTCGTCATGAATAAGTGAGTGTGTTTTGGCGGGGGAAGCACCACATGTTTAGAATGATGGGGGCTCCCTTCCTCCAGGTACTGTGTGTTGAGGGATGATGCAATATGAGCAGTCACTATGGCAACCACGGCCCATCGCCCACTCCATTTCTCACATAATGCTGCTCTTGCCATCAATGTGTTGCTATGCAGACTTCGCCTGCAGCCACTGTCAAATTTCAGTGGAGGAGGTGTGAAACCTGCCAAGGTCGAACGGAGAAAGAAGAGGGGATCATAGCAGACTGACTGGGAGGAGGGGACGTCAGCGGACACACAGGAGAGGAAACCGACTCCTTCCACTGCTGATACACTAAAAATAATCCACAGCAGCATCCTTTTTTTTTTTTTTTTTAAATCCTCCCTAGAGTCAGAGATTTTTTAAAATATTCACTAAAGGCTATTTTAGGCTATTTTGTCCTTTCTAAAAAAAAAAAAAAAAGCATGAATAAATAATTAGTCTCTACCACATATCTGATTAAATTTCACTGTAAGAGCAGCCTTATTGTGCTGTGGGAAGTGCACATGCAGCAGGTTTCACCATGGTCTGCAGGTTATAAATAGGAGACAGGGTAAAATACATTAAAGGATCAAGTCCTTTGGCCATGTGGCATTATGGCTAACCTGGTATCACAGTTTGCTCAAAGAGCGACGAGGAGCTTTTTACTGTCATTCAGAAGAACAGAGGCATATAGCTGCCTGGTGTGGACTGACATGACATCCAACAAAGAGCCACATGATCAAACCTAAATTAAATGAAAAATGGATTAAAATAAGAAGCTTAAGTCAAGAAAACAAATATGTGTTTTGACGAAAATATTTTTTTAAAGCATAATTTAAAATAGGGGGGGAGGGGCATGAAATAAATAAGACATCAGGAAGCAGCCCAAAGACTAGTATTCTAATTTGCATTTCTCTAAAGGAATTTGGTTCTTGGAAGGTGGCAAAAGGGAACAGGTCTTTGTCTCAGCTTTGCATTGTTGTTGCATTTGTGTTGGGGGAGGGGGATCAAGGGCTGGGTATACGGGGTCTCTCAGCTGTCAGAGTGGATTATAGGGTCGTCCAAATACACAGGGCACTTAGAGAGTGGAGGGGGTGGCTTTGGGGGTTTAGGACGTCGTACCAAATGAGACTTAGCCCTGTTTACAGCTGGACTGGCAAAACAACATCACACCTCATGGTCTGCTGGAACTCCCCAGTGGTTCAACCATATGGGACAGGTGGGTGACCAGAGTACATAGCAGGAGCATTTCTGGTTCATCTATAGGTAATACTGTAATGCATTACAAAAAAACAAAGGCAGTAACCTGGAAGACAAACTATAATGTGATTATAAAACAGATGATGAAATCTTTAATCCCCTTTAGCTTATGCAGGACAATTTATTTAGGTGTAGATGGAATCAATTTTTTTCATTGTGGTTCAAGCCTATGGAGCTTAACATCAGCTTAAGGTATGGGATGAATGAGAGCAATTTTTTGGTAAATCTGTCAGACAACGCAGTATAATTCAACAAGAAATGATTTCATTTTGATATTACAGATAACGCAAATAATGTCACTGCACTACAGTACAGGGAAATGTGAAACAACAAGCTGCCATTTGTTTGACACCACAACACTAGTGCTTGCACTAGTCCTGGGGGAGGGATTACAACCATATGGTGGAGAAAATCAGTGGGATGTTTGGAAGTAAATAAAAACATGTTGTCATTCAAGAGTCATTTACGTTACTACCCACTATTTGTTATGTACGTCAGTGTCTTTTCTTTTGTAGATAGATTATTAAAGAGTACTATATTTGAGCCCACAACTGCAAATGAATGGAAGCTGTGGTCTGACAGATTCAGTAAATTCAATAAAATACTTCAGAGACCATTTCCTAAGACAATTCTGCTCTTACCTGGCAAATGGTATGTAAGAGATGCTGTACCTGAAAGACACAAAGATAAAAAAAATATTGAGTCAATGTTACAGACACCATTTAAGAAAAGGGATTTAAGATGTGAAGTAAAAAAAAACCCTGACAGAATACAGATGACGATTTTCCCTTTAAGATTCCTCTTTAGACCACATCGCAATTTTCTGTATGTTGCACCATTAAAAAAATGTCATGTCAGTCACTGAAAATAGTTTCTTGTAGTTCAGCTCATATTACTTAGCATCTGTGTTTTAATGATGTTGTAATAATGCAAGGTTTTAAAGGGATAGAGCACCTAACACAGGCCTCAAAGGCAGCATGAGCTATTACAATGAGCAACATTACAAAATTTGGGATGTTTGTAAGTACTAAGAGATAACTGTACCGAAGCTTTAATGGACTGCACTGTAGCCACAATGTGGTATATGAACAAACTGCATTTTAATGAACTGGACTGTACTGTCAGCGCTAATGACAAACACAAGATAAAACAATGATAGCACGTACTCCTGACAAAACTTACAGCTGTAGCACAAGTTCCAAGGCTGTGATCAAGTAACTAACATATTTCAAATATGTGAGGAATCTGGTACATTAGTTAAATATTCAACTACTGTTCCTGTATGATGACCATTTCATTTTACCACCAGTCTCTAAAAAACCCCCGTTATGCTCAGCCAAGCTGAAACAAGTTTGTTAAAGCTTTTCTTCCGAGCTGAGAAACTTGCAAATGAAGACGTTTCACCAGAATATTAAGTACATTTTTAAAATAGCATAATAAAGTAAATAAACTAAGTTATGTCAAACTTTAAGCAGTATTGGTATAAATACCATATTGTGAGTCAGTGTCAGTCAGTGGTGCCTCACTGTCAAATAGTCACAATATAACTTTACAGAATTCAGCCTGAGGTCTGGACTTTACCCACTCACGCTGTTTGTGTGGGTCAGTGGCAACTTCTTATTCAAGATCCACCTTCACACAGACGTCTGAGTTTCTGCGTAGGAGTGCGTTATGCCCCCGGTCTGCTAAGAATGAGCCTGGGATGTGTGACTTGTGGTTGCCATGGCAATGCCTCTGAATGCAGACGGAGCGGAAGTGAATGTTGGACATGGGGGGGGTGCAAAGGCAGTGTAGTGTTATGAGGCTGACATAGTGTTGCTCAATGATGCAGAGTTATTGTGCATGCATAGTCCCAGCACTCTCCATTCCCTTCCTCCTACGTTAATAGTTGTTTGCGTTTCCATGTACATTGGCACAGTGCAATGTCTCGTCACTGCTGTGCAAATATACTTCTATTAATGAACATACAAGCACCAGCATGCCCTTGCACATCACTAACACATCTTCCTATTCACAGGTTGTTGCTGCAACTCGACCCCAGTGACCCTCCAGTTGTCAAACTACAAGGGGTCACACTCTGTTACAATATGTACTCCTGATTTATTGCTCTGAAGACCATACAATCACTAAATGTCACATAAAAGTCTCATATGAACATAGATCAAAGTGAAACTGAAAATATTCTATTCTCTTTTGTTTTTTTGGATTTTGTTTTTCATCCACCATAAAAATATGCTGAGATGAGCCTTTGATTCAAAAAGAGATCTTATGATTATTTGATATCATTTTTACAATTACTGGTATTGTATTGAATGCTGATAAAATAAATTAATATTAAAATTCTCTCCAACTGGATAGACATCACGAGTAATCGTTGCTGAGATGAGAAAAAAATCTACTTGTATTTATTTATAAAACCTTCAGTTCAATATAAAAACTGACAAAAACTATTGTTGAAATATAAATGAATTGCACATTTGTTTTTTGATTTGACCTGTCAGCCTGTTAAAGGTATTTTAATAGTGTTCTGTTGGAACAATTTAAAACTTGATCACGATTTATAATTTTTTTCAGCAAATGTTGCATAATCAATAGTGGCTATTAGTAGGGCTGCAACTACTGTATTTTATTTCACTGTCCATTTCATTGAAAAATAATATTAAATGTTATGTTGTGGTTCACAAGCCACGGCAAAGATAAGAAATCTTATATTTTAAGAGGCTGGAATGAGCTAAATTTCCACCTTTCCTGAAATAATACCCTTTACTTAATGACATGACAAATCTCCCAACACTACAAATCAATACAATACCGTGCAATACTACTTAACATGCATCTCCCTTGGAAAAACACTGGTCAATTTCTAATTTCCAACCATGTTTTATTTGAAATATAGGTAGACAGAAAGTTAAATTAAATTAAAATGATTAACTTGTGGTTTTATACAAATAATAATAAAAAAAAAACCCACACATTTTAAGCTTAGTGAGATTCTGAGTCATATAATGTGTCTGGGTGGTGACTGTGTGTAAAATGCACAGGGAGAACACACCTGTCTGCCTGAAACTGCCAGACCTTATGTTTGAGTGGAAGGAATTAAATCTGCACTGATCTAGACCAGGTCTCATCTACACTGACCTACTGTCAAGCCCGGAAAACTGGAACGTCTTATTTCAGCGCTTGTGACTGAACAAGGTAAGTGACACAGATGCCACTGACTGCTCAGCAAAAACTAGGGCAAATCCCACGAGTGTGACTGATGAGTGACTTGCCAACTCTTTCACAGTGGAGAGATGATTGATACTGTATGGTCACACTTACCATGTCATTGCCAAAAACTGCAGGATGCAGAAGATGATAGCCAGCCCCTTTTTATGCCACTGCAAAAATAAAACACAGAATTCATCTTCTACCAAACAAAAATAACAGATGCGTATATAACCTCTCTAAGCTGTCTTTTACTTACCCAAAAAACTGCACAAAGTGTTAAGACAAAGCAGAGCTGGTAAAAAGAGAAAGGAACAGTTACCTTCTTCAATTCTTACACAACCCACATAAATTTAGTAAATTTAAACAGAAGACATCACTAGTGTTTGGCTTAAATGTGTTGTTGCGATAAGTTACTTTATCCTCTAAATCCTCTACGTGCACATGGTGGAGTACCAGATCCTTGATTAAATCTGACCTCTGTATCCAAAGTCACAAGTTACGGTTGAAAACACAATGTTACGTCATTTTAAGAAGCTTTTAGAGAACACAGTTCACCTGGTGCAACAAAACAAAACAAAACATGGACTATGTGTAGACAGATAGGGAGCTAAAACATGAATATTCAGACAGTACTATTAGTGCAAAATGACAAATTTAATATTGTTCTTACCAGCATAACAACAGTTGCTATCAGTCTTGTTGGCTCAAACATGCGCTTCAGTTGTCTTAAGGGTCCCATTAGGAAACATGTGCTTTAGAAAAAACAAAAAGTAAACAGGTAATGACACTTTTTATAAACCAGAGTAACAGGTTTATTCTTGGTCAATGTTTTCATTTCTACCTTGGCCTTTTCTGTCTAGGATGCTGTTTACTGTACCCAGCTCTTATGTAAATTCTGTCTGTTGTATATATTTTATTGTGTTTTATGTATTTAATGTAGTAGGTTTTAGATATTTT
>JAPSES010000097.1:13343052-13356579 GCA_029822895.1 Maxillicosta whitleyi | reverse complement strand
AGTCAGTGTGGATGTACTACACTGATGACAGGGATGAAATACAGATTCATGTCAAAAATCCACAACTATCCCTTTAAATAATTCAATACATAACCTGAATTGACTTCATACATCCAGGCTTTTTTGGTCAATACAGAGTATATGTATTCGATTTGGCTTGTAAAAGGACAATAGCAATGGTTTTATAATTGTCATGTGTTTACCTTGACTGCCATGAACATATTTGTCAGCCTGGCACAAACCATCAAGACCCTGAAGCTGCGGCGAAACCCAGTCAAGTTGTCACTGTATAGACACTTTACAAACACACTAATATTTGCGGTTATTGGTAAGTGGGATTACAACATTTTACAGTATCATCCCAGTAATTTGTTCAATCTTAATAAATAATCAAATTTCTTAACTGAATGTAATATACGTTGCATCCTTTCCTCCCTCAGCTTCTATTATTTTCATGGGTTGGATTGCAAAGAAATTTCACCTGGTGGATTGCCAGTCTGTGAGTATGCAGTTGTACTTTACTTTTTAATTGTTGTTTTTGAAAGGGGAATAATTGAAAGGAAACATAGTTGAAATTTATGTGTAATTTATAACCTGAAGGATTGGATCGAGCTGTGGGTACAAGACGCCTTCTGGAGGTTCTTATTCTCTGTCATTTTGCTGGTCATAATGTTTTTGTGGAGACCATCTGCAAACAACCAAAGGCAAGTACTACAGCAATGTGATGGAGTCACTAGTTTGCACTCTTTTTGGTAATAGTGCTTTATTATTTACCTTATTTCTATGCCAACAGATACGCTTTCACACCTCTCATTGATGACTCTGACGACGAGGAGATTGAAGAATTCATTGCCTCTGCAAACCTTGGTATTGTATCATTATAAGATTTTGGCAGTAATTTACAGACACTTGTTTTGTGGATTTGTGCCTTGTGTTTATTTATGTTTGTATTTTGTTCTTTTGTCTTCATTCTGTATTCACAGCTGATGGCATAAAGTTGAGAGCAAATAAAACAGAGACAAATGGCACAGCAAAGCCTGCAGAACCAAACCCGGTCAGTAACATATCAGAACACTAGTATTTAATTAAAATCAGTTTTTTTAATTAAAGTCACATAAATTGTGAGCTCCCATTACAGCAGATGGCAGTATTTACTCTTTTTCTACTCTTCTCTACCTGACTAGGATGAAGACTTGAAGTGGGTGGAGGACAACATTCCTAGTTCCCTTACTGATGTGTAAGCATGGCTTTAAATTGCGTTTGTTCTAAATGCATGTGTGAGGCCCGTGTGCATTTAACAGAGGTTTTGTTTCGGTTCTTGTCTCTACAGAGCTCTACCAGTTCTGCTCGACTCAGATGAGGTACAAATGCTTTTACTTCTGAATAAACACACAATTCAGATTCACATTTATTCAGTTGAAATTTTTTTTAATTATTCAAAATCATTATTCTGCTTTATTTTCCAGGAAATCATGACAACTAAATATGAGATGTCAAAGTTGGAGTGAGCTCTGATAATTCGAGCGGTCAGCTGACATAGATGTAGAACTTTACCTGATTCTGGAGCTCAGTGTCTGTCCGGAGCCATTCGGTGTTTCAGGGGACTTTCTTGTATGGCCTCAACTTCACTCGGTGGGGACGCAGCGGGAAACAATTTCCGGGGACCTCTCTTTGTTTTCTTTCTGTTTTGCGTTCGGCTTTTTAAGAACTCGAGACTTGGTCTTTTCACTGACCGGCTGGTTCAGTGTTTTCCTCATGCGATCAGTGTCCAGCCTTTCTTTCCAAAGAGAATGTTTCATTTTTTTTTATTAAGTGCTGTATTTATTTTTATGTCCATGTGAATTTCTTTTACCAGAGAATTAAGAACAGTTGGCCTCATGCATGAACATACTCTTAACTGTTATGTCAGATGTTTTGAGGGCATCTAAATATGATTAGTTGGTAGTAGAAAAAAATAATGCTTATTTATGGATGGGGATAATATTTTTTTTTGTCTGCAATAGTTAATAGGAATGATTTATTTAAAAAAAAAAAAGAAATCAACATGGGATGAGAGAGAATTATGCTTTTGCTTGTTTATTTGATGAACTTCGGACAGTGTGTTTGTATAGAAATGTGAAGATTAGGACAAAGCTAATGGAGCTCTGCAAACAGTGTGATATTAATATATGCAACTGTGAGTGTCTGAAGCACGTTGTTTTTGTTACCAACATAAAGTGAGAAAAGACAAACTTTAGACACAAAAAATTGAATTGAACAATTGCTCTTATGCACTTTGAAGATCAAAACTGTGCCTACTTGTAGTTCTTGTATGGGGCCTGATATCTGTTCAGATAATTAAGTAGAATTTAAAAAAAGTGATGTTTTACCTGTTTTGAGGTGAAATGCCGTTCAAACCACCCACCATACACATTTTTTTGGATGCACAAATAAGTGATTTCAACTCTAATGTAACTGGGTTCAATAGTGTAGAATTTTGGTCTGTAGTTCTTGTAATCAGTCTTGTTCATGTCAGAATCTACTGTACGTAAGTGTGTGTGGGCAGGTGTTGTGTTTTCCAAAATAAGGAGCAATATACTGTTACGTATGTTGACACAAGTTTCATTATTTATTTGTGTTATAAGTGTTCTTATAAGTTTTTTGAGTGTGTCTTCACCCACGTTTACTCTAAGTGTGTTTACAATGTGCGTGCTTCCGTCTAAAAAATGACTGAACTGAACAATCTCACTTTTTTTTTTTTTTTGGGCAAACGGCAGCTTGGGTCGTATTTCTGTGCAGTGTTTGCTTTTGTTGCTTGTAAAGACATTTCACTGGTTTTACAGACACCTTAGTAACATCTATCGTTTCATGTATGTCTTATTTTCTATTAAATCACTGAGTAAATTGTTCTGTTCAGGCCATTCAGCACTACAACACTTGAGTTATGTGGTTGGCACAAGCACAAGCTGATCAGCTGACTGGGTTTTTAATGTCACTGTTAAAATGTCCTTTTTCTTTTTTGGGTTGGAAACCTGGAATAATTGTGCTTTTGATGGCAGGCTGTTCTTGTGTTATATAAAACTGCAGACACCTGCAGTGGGCTTTGATTATTTGTACAGATGGGTTTTGGCTGATTCCTGTTATTTCATAATTCCACAGGTGGAAAGGTATCAGGATAAAATGACTTGTCCCTTCTTTTTTCTTCATGCGCGTCATGAAAATCCGGGCTTGAACTCTTCATACCAGCAGTTTTCTTCTTCCCGCTTCCTTCTCAGGAAGTGTGTGCACTCGGATTAAACAAAATAATTGAATGCAAGATGATGTTTGTTTCTTGGTCTATGATGTTCAGTATTAACTTGTCAATAAAAATGAATATTTTACTACTATTCTAATTTTGCCTCTCAGTTAAATTATGTTTTCAGTACAAAAATGAGCTAGTGTGAGGAATATTATAATGAATCAGGATAAAATACTGAGAGGAGGACTTTGGAAAAACTAAAAAAAAAAAAAAAAAACCGAATTATAAAGTTAAGTAGGGCTTCACTGTTATGTCAAAGGTATACTATCAATTAAAGGACAAACAAAACCACCCTCATAAATGTAGGGTTTGTTAAATACATGGCCATCACTTCATACTTGCAAAATGTCAAATCACCTAAAGATCATGATTTCAACATTTCTGATGATTAAAACTATGGCCAGAAGGAAAGGCATGATCACAGCTGAGGCACATTTTAACTCCTAAAACGTAACATTTTTACAACTACCAGTTATTCTTGTTGATCTTTAAAAATGCCTTTATTACAGGCTGTCACCTCAGGTTATGCTTACTTCAAAGGCAGATGAAAAGGCGAAGGGACGTTTACCCCGCTTCCCCTTCTCACATATTTCTGGAATTTTTCCAAACATTTATCCCACAGGAAAGATGACCCACGAGTGACCTCTCCCCTTTCCTGCACAACTTAAGCAGAGCAGAATTCCTCTGCGATGTCATTCATTCTGCAACACCAACACGTGGCTACTTTTGAGTAGTTCTGCAGTTTATATTTTTGTGACTGAATGGGACCAGTTAAAGATGTAGCTTTATGAGGAACAGTAAATACACTCGCGGAATCTAAAGAATTTGAGACATAGAGATTGTTCCCCTCTTTTCTGGAAACACTGCACGTGCTTTTTGTTTCTGGAGCATAATGTCACTACAACAAAAAGATGAAAAATCACATCTTAACTGGATCTCAGAACATTTGAGCTTGTTCTGTTCTTCAGCTGATTTCATGACTCGCTGATGGTTTGCAAACAATTGCTGTTTTTCTTTGGCAGTGTTGTCCTGTGTTTGGCATGTCCTTCAGTTACATCAGTTTCGTGCCCGTTTCAGTGAATTCAGTAGCAACAAATTAACAAATAACACAAAATGTGTGTTGGCAAAAAGAAATAGATTACAATTTAAGACATTATCCTAAAGTGGAAGTAACATAATTTCAGCACAATGCAAGCTTCTTCGAGTTGGTATTCCCCCCGGGTCTTTTTTTTTTTTTTTTAATCTACATTTGTTTTGGTTAATTTATCCACCTTCTGAATGCAGTCATTAAGTTTTTCTGGCTCTGACGTAAGACAAGGACAAACCACACTCAGTGCTGGCTTCTCCTCAAAGCCCACACTGTATATTTTTATCATTACTCTCCAGCAAGTGGCTTGTGTTATGTAGTTCAGTGCTCTTCAATTGTCTCTGGCAATATCCTTTTGCCTAAGAATGGATGAAACATGTGAACATCAAACAGTCTGTGCACAAGGCTGAAACAAAGCCTGCAATGTGAGCGCTCCCTGACCGGTTGCTGAAGGAAATCATGCTAGTCATTAAGACTTTGCGGTCATTTTCAGACTGGTGTGAAACATCAGTGTATGTATGTATCGTCTGCACCCACCTGGAAGAATGCAGCTCTTTTCTGACTTTTTCATGAGCTGCTGAATTTGCACCATAAACCCTTGGATGGAGATGTAAGAGGCAGACAGAAGGAACAGCACATGTTGTGAACATTAGTATTTTCTTTCTCTAATACAGACACTGAAATATTTTTTAAAAAACACAAGAGTTACTGTTCTTTGTATGAAAGTTCTGCGAAACTCTTTTCGTTGTTGAGACAAGTGGGAGAAGTTGCTTTTGACTTGTATTGTCTGTGGGATTCAGCCCAAGGGTAATATAATAAAACACACACTTCCTCTTCACTCTTTCATCCCTTCATTCAGTTCTTTTCATACCCATTCAGCATTCATTTATCAACTATGCACTGGTTTGCCTTTCACTCATTAAAATTCACTCGCAATAGATGGAGAATGAAAACAACCGCCGCCGCAATGACATTTAATAGCACACTGTTCAACATCAAGTCAGGTAGTTCTAACAAATACTGAAGTTTTGGACTGACTTTATTTCAGTTATGTAGCGACAATTAAAATTCCAGATAAATGGAGTAGTGCATTGGCAAGCTTGCCAAATCAGTTCTGATTTAGAAAATAACAAGAATGTTTCTGGGTAACATACAGAATATGACTAATAGAAGAAATATGTAAAGGTACAGCATTGTATCTATAGTTTAAAAACAACTCCCTTAGTACAATGAACAGTAAGCCGGCACAAAAAAAAAAAGAAGCAAATATACAGTATATGAGGAAGGATAAACGTGGCATACACTATGGTACAATATAAAAAATAGCAACAATATTTGCAATAAATTAGAGCCATGGGAGCACTAACGTCTTGAAGGATTTGTCATCAACAAAGTAGGGGAAGTGCATTAATCTGACCCTAAGCTATGAGTCAGGATCTATTATTGCCATAAAAGTTATTGAATCCTAATAACCTTAAAATTCAAGTTATTAAATCTTAACTTTTATGTGCCTTCAAACTCACTCTCTCTAACATCAATCAGCTGCTTCTCACACAATGTGGAAAAGCATTTCTCAGGACTAATAGGCAGATCTTATTCACAACAGATTAGGATACCTTTTATAAATTGTCTTGTCGGTGTCTCATTCCTTTGGTCTTTTTTTTTTTTTTTAATTATTATTCTCTGATGTATATTTGACCAAGTGCACAAACTCTGGTCAGCTACTCAAACAAATTAATTTCTGTTAGGGATTGAAGGTACAATAAAATAAAAACAGTGTCCATTTTGTACTCTTCCTCATCCTTCTTCATCTTTCTGTCTCAAGTCTTCCTCGTTTTTTCAAGAGTGCTCTCAGAAGTTGTAAGGTGAAACCAGAACATGCACCCTGGCCACATGCTTGGCCTGAAAGATACGGTCGGTGTACTCAGACATGTCCACATCAATAGTGATCTCCTGTGGTCCACGTAGCTGTTGGACCAGTATGAGTTCACCAGTCTGCCTGTCGGAGCGCTGCATGACAAACATGCCCCGGGAGTTTCCACCCACTATCCCGAAGCGCAGACTGTCTGGCCCCGTGCGGCCTGGGGCGGCGGCGGTGGCCATCCGGAAGAGCGTGGCAGGAATCTGCAGGTTGGACGACAGGGACAGGTAGTGGAAGGACACGGTCTTTGGAGCCAGGTGGCAGGAGCGGCTGTCCATGGGGCAGGGGTTTCTCTCACACTGGCTGCACGACAGAAAAATAAAACATTATTCTTAGAGTTTTTGTCCAAGTGTTTATTTCTCACGTCATGTGGTCGTTTTGTTGCAGACACTCCAGACAAAGCAGCTACATATGTTCTTTCCTTTCATTTTTAACCCTTTGTTTCATGAATTATGAAAACCTTAGTCAACTTTTTTTCCCTGAATGTTTTTATTCCTCTTTAGGCATGAAAAAAACAATGTGATTGAAGTTATTTTTAACAAACCTAATTTTTATGGAGTTTAAAAAACTCCACTGATCATCATGTGGTTAATTTTAGAAGCAAAGAAACATGTATTTAAAATGCAATATCAGAAAGTGATAAACTGTGTGAAAAATATGAAATAACACCATTTTTAATGCGGCTAATCTCATGTTTCCTCACATTTTAACATACTCTAATACAAGTCATTAATCACTTCAGGGAGATAATATACATACATATATATAAAACAATAACAAGCAATTGGTTTGGCATGTTAGTGCAGATCAGGTTTATCAAGAACAGCTACAGTTACAGTAATGATATGAATTGCTTTTTTTTTTAATTTTTTTTTTTTTATGAATTGCAATGTTTGGTGATGGTGAATAAGCATCCACTGTGTCAGCTGATGTGAACTAAAACAACCAAACCCATGAATATACATGAGAAAAGCTGTAGAGTAGCTGTCCACTGAAGTGACCACTATGCACGAAAGGGTTAAATATGCATTTATTTTTATTTAACGCGCAGCTCCTTTTAAGAGCAGACGTTATGGGTATTTGCCATCTTCTCTTTGAAATGGTACTTCTTGAATGTTGACGGTAATGGGTTTCAGTGGGTGTAAATGATTTTCCAGTTGAAGTTGCACGGAGGATGAAAACTTCATCCCTGGCTCAGTGGGGGCTTAAAGGAGAATTTGAAGCTACATTAAACACTGCCCGGTCGCACTAACTCATGCAGTAAGTAACGTTTTATTTCTCTAATGTCAAAAAGACTGGACAATGATAGGATTCATCAGGTTTGTGACAGAACGGTTCAGGGAGAATGAAGTATCATTTTCACACATATGGATTAGCCTCCATAAAGTCCAGACTAATTTGGGATGTGCAACTACATATGGATGGAAAAATGTAATGAACCTTATTGTGACTTACTGTGTCCAACAGGATGTGACAGTGAATGTCTCCTGTGGTGCAGTGACATGTTGCATATATGACTTATTTTTTTGGCCACACAGTGTATCTCACCTCCAATTTGCTGAATAATTATTTCCTGTCATTCAGGGTTTTACTGTGTGTCACTCTAGTCTTAGTTCTTAGCTTTTATTCAGCTTTGTGTGTCGTACATGTCAAAATATCAAAGACAGGACAGTTAAGAACAGTTGTGCTTGTATGTAAACTCTACGTACTCACAGACCCTGGAGCTTATCATAATGTCTTTGCATTTGTTAACATGAGTCATGGTCACATTCAGTGTCACAGTAAAATCTAATATGAGATATAGATTAACCCTCACAGAGTTGTAACTTTTAGTTTTTATCTATACAAATGAATAATTGACATAAAATGTTTATTTCAAAAGAAAAGGTACCCATATGCATCTTCTCCAGTGTGAAATAGAACAGAAGTAGTTTATTGATACCAAAGCGGGTTAAAAGTTAACTGACCCTGACGTGATTTGAACACGCAACCTTCTGATCTGGAGTCAGACGCGCTACCGTTGCGCCACAGAGTCTGTTGAGCAGCACATAACAGAAAAGTGTGGCACAGCTGGCATTGTACTCTATTCACAGCTTTCTCCTCGGTAACTAGTGTTTCCCCAAAACATTGCCTTCTCCTCTTTTGCTGGCGTTAAGAGAAGTATTTCACCACATTGATGGTTCAGTAGAAGCAAACAGGGCTACATTTCATAGCCTTAAATGAGGCAGCCTGCTGATGACTGGCAAATAGTGAGCTGGATAGACTGAGATTCTGCTGAACTTGCATGTTTTCTGTCAAAAAAAGATGACGTAGCCATAACCACAACTGCTCTGGACACCATTTAAAGTGTACACTGGTTATTAATGACGTTATAAGGGATAATACTTGAGATTTAGGTGCACAGTGACAAGGTTAGAGCAAACAAAAAACGGTTCGACAATCAGGTTGCAAACCGTACACACTTTATTTACGTATCAATAAAGCTTCTGAAGGTAAAAATGAGTGATAATCTGAATTTTTATTTTGCATTTTGTCAAGTCTGATTTGTTTTCATCTCAAATAACTTTGGGGAAATCATTGTAATATTGATCAAATGTATCAAAATGCACTCAGATTTTACATATACTCCTTTTAATCCTTAAATAACACCTTGATCTGCAGTAACCCCTCAGTCTAAAGCACTGTTCTAACAGTAAATACTTTGAGTCGGTATCGTTTGCTGGCATGAATTGTTTGGCTCATCTGAATGGAACACGGCAGTCATTAATTTTATTACTTCGCTTCCTGCTATTAGATGTTAAAATGTCTGCCAGGAGCCCATCAGATCGGATCTACAGAGGGGCACTTGAAACTTAATGATAATTTCCTGCTGAAACATGGAAGGTAATCGTAATAGACCCTTTTTCTTTCAGACACTTAATTACACCCGTTGGCTCACAAAGCAAATAAGAAAGAAAACAGTTTTGTGTATCCACTTACAAGGGAGATGTCTTGACATAACTGATGTTGCCATGAGAGCGAGGACACTCTGGGTTGACACATTGAAAACCTCCCCCTGTGTTGATACAAGTTGTCCCTCTGCTACAGTTGTGCTGCTGGCTTAAACATTCATCCACATCTGGAAGACAAAACAGCAGAGGCATGTAAGAATGAGAGGCAGGGTGAGAAACTTGCCAGACTGACTCCCTGCTTCCTGGTTACCACAGTCTGAGCAGGGGGTGCTGTGCTGTGATTGTTTATTTGGTTTTTTTTTTAGTTTAGTCTCCCACAAACGCCTCATGTCCTAAAGATCCTTTCTTCTGGGAAAGGGTGAAGTCATTCATTCCACTGGCAAGATTTGTGAGCTTCAAGGGTGCGAATGAAAGCAGTAGCAAAGGTTTGGTGCTGGAAGACAACCTCTGAGGAGAAACTGTGAAAACCTGCCGCTGAGGGCTCCACATTCGTCTAATTTGCAGGTATTCCTCTGCGGAGCTACATACCCAGCCAGATTCTACAGCCAAGGCTCTGAATAAGCCTTTGTCCACTGTTTCTTCTTGTCACTCACCCTCACAGCTCCGCCCATCTGGGAGCAACTTGTAGCCGCTCGGGCAAGAGCAGTGGTACGAGCCCGGGACGTTTACACATTCGTGGATACACAACTTCCCTCCTTGGTCCAGTCGGTAAACTTCACACTCATTTACATCTGTGAGAAGGCAGAAAAAGAAATTATAGGCAAAGATAGACCTTTACTAATCTGAGTATGATGAATAGCAGCAATAAGAAATCAATATTTTATTTATTTACTTTATTTATTTCATTCATGGTTGTGCAATTCATCAGAAAATATTCAATAATCATCAAGTGAGAAACATATACACACACCAATGCTCGAAAATCTTACATCTCCTGCCCCCTTCTAAATAATAATAGCCTTAATGGTTAATTATACACAAATAGCTATAACATCATACTGTATAAAGTCAGACAAACAGCAATATAAAACTACTACCCAGCAGGATAGAAGCTAAAGCAAGATACATTAGTCATAAGTATGAACATTTTAAAAATAGTATGTAAATAAAGTGGAAATATCAGTAAAAGATGCACATGATGGTGATATAATATTTATAGTAGTACGAGTAATCATTGCATATGTTATCTAAAATAATATAATAAAATAATAATTATATGTGTTCATTTTTGCATCAAACATGCAAAACTAACTAAAATTATTAGTGCTACTTTATGAAACTTATAAACCTTACACCGTTCCATGTTAACTTGTAAGATGATGCATATACTGTTTCTATCAGCAATATTTCTGTCACTTTATTTAGAGCTGTGGCTTTCATTCCAAACATACACACATGAAGTAACTGTATTAAAACCTGATTTGAACATGTTACTCAACCAATTACATCTTAAAAGCACCTGAACTGTGACCTAAATGGTTGCTAATCAGCTTGTGACCTCTCGAGAGGATTATTTTGTTTGTCACAGACTGGTCCCACAGATTACACTCATTTAAAACTTTCAGACCTTATTATTACTAAAAGAGTGAAAGGTTTAGCTATAATGCAGAACTATTCAGCAGGCGGTGTTGTACTGAGTCACACATCAACCAGGATGCTGGTGAAGTCTATAATAACGTATGTTCTTTTGTTTTTCAGAATACTGTGGACGGTGGGCTGGACATCTGTAGTATTACTCTAATACTGGATGTACACATTTTCATCATTTATATTTAACTGTTCACATTGCTATGTGTTAAATTTCAATGTAACACATACCACCACAGTCATAATAACTACTGTCTTTTCGTGGAAGTGAGAAATGTAAACATTACATTTAGAACAATTTATAACAATCAATATTGTTTTGTTGACCAAGGCAAATCATATTTTGTCAAATATTCTGTTTTCACTGTTAATTTTGTATCTCTTTTCCATGGAATGCACCATGTTTTCATATTGAAGCTGGTCTCTCTGGCTTTCCATAAACAGTACCAGTGTTGCAAAATGGCATAACATGTCACAAAATGACAGAAAGTGCTGCAAATAGCTGTATGTAGTGTTTAGTGGCCGTTAAACTATTTAATATTGTTTTTGGTTCAGTCAGATTGTTTGTTTGTTAACACTAGCAGCAAATATATTGGTTGAATGTATACCAAATTTAGTTTATAGACTGCCAGTGACCCAAAATAGAGCTAATTACATTTTAGGAACAGTATGTCAAAGTTCAAATTTTTTTAGGAATTTTTAAAATCTTTAAATTTTTTAAAATTAATTTTTAATGGGCAAAATTTCACGTCTCTAGCAGTAAAACAGTGTAGACTCAGAATAGATGTGGTTACATTTTGTGAAAAGCAGGTCAAAGTTTACATTTTTTATGAATTGTTTCAATCTTTTTTTCTTCTCCCATTTATTTATAATGGGTGAAACTTCAAATGTCTATAAAAACATACATTTTGTTTGTGTTTGCTTCAAACTTGGCACATATATAGAGGCAACTGATATGCTGACATCAGCACATGCATAGACATCAGCTGGATTGATGCCAAAATAAGCTATAATACATTCACCAGTTGTTTACTGTTTGTGGGAGGGGTTGTGGGCTGGTTCAATTTGATTGATGGGCCAGTTTCAGCCTATGAGCAGCCTGTTGACGTCATCATTTTCCTTGTGAAGGTGAGGGTGACAAGGAGAGTTTCTCCTCTGGGCTCAGTTTAATAACACTTAATTACAGCTCACCCTGGCAGATACTGTTGTCAGAGGTGCCGCTCATGTGGAACCCTGCGTCACAGCTGCAGTGCTGGGCTCGGTTCACCTGGGCACACCGCGGCTTCCGACTGAACGCTGGATCATTCATGACGCTCCACTCTGGAGGCGCTGCATAAAGAACAAATTGTGATTAGATCTCTGCATCTGATGAGGACATGTGACACATTAATATTGAATTGGTCACAGTAACAATTTAAAATAATAATAATGATGATGATAACAAATAAAGTAAACTACTGTACTGTACTGACCGGTCTGGGTCTGGTGCTGACAGTGTGAGCCACTCCAGTTCTGCGGACACGTGCATTTGTATTGGTTGACACCTTCCACACAGGTCCCTCCATTTTGGCAAGGGTTACTGGCACAAACACTAATTTCTGTGGAGATTGAACAAACATGGTAGAGCATTCACCTCTGCCAAGCCTCTAATGTGCTGTCGATTTGTCTGTCAGCAAGACTGCACAAGAACCACAGATTTTCATGAAATACAGGTAGAGCAGGGACTGAAGATTAATCCATTAAACACGACTCAGGCTGGAATTTCTATTAACCTTCCAAAAAAGAATATAACTGAGGGGCCTTGACATTGATCTATTGATCTCATTCTCCAACAAGCTCCAGTATATTTACCTCCTTTAATGCTGACTGTAATATTTTCTCTTTATATTCCAATTATCTACTAATAACAGGTTTTATAGGTTCTGTTACAGCTAATATCCACTGAAAGAAAACTGAGCACTACTTTAAAAGTGTTTTTATCATGTTCACTGGCTTTTTTAAAATCACAAATAATACATAGAATCAGATTCAAGTTTCGAATAAGACAGAAAAGGGTAATCCTATTTATTTTTCTTCTGTGTCGTGGAACATTTTCTCAGATGGCCTCACTTACATAATAGTCAAACTAGACATGGAATTGATGAAATTAAGTCTGGATGTGATAGAGTATGATGGGAAATGTGCATTTGTACAACAGTATGTAGGCTAACACGGTGACAGATTTTCTAACTGTACAAACTGCAGTAAGATATTCTCTATCTATTAAAATAAGGTTAATAAAAAGTACAACCATATTTCAAAAATGTTGGGACATTGTTATTGGGAATGTCTGTTTTTATTTAGCAACTTAATACATAAACAAAAATTTCTATGCCTGCAAAAACCTTAAAATTTTATTTTATTATTTACTTTCCCTAATCCCAACCTTAACCATCGCTCATACACTTGGGAGCTGAGGGTCTTGTTAATTGTTACACCTTTGCTAGTAGACATTTTGCATATTTTTGCAACAGTCAACCGTGTGTGGACATCGCTGTTTGATTGTTTTTTTCATGATGCGTCATCCGTTTTCAATAGGAGACAGATGTGGACTTCAGTCAGACCAGTCATTCACACGCATCCTGTGACTGAGGAGCTGCACTGTTGTAACTCATGCAGAATGAGGCCTGGTATTATCCTGCTGAAATAATCAGGAGCTTTCTGG
>JAPSES010000097.1:13296407-13322917 GCA_029822895.1 Maxillicosta whitleyi | reverse complement strand
CTTCCACTGGAAACACAAAGCTGTGGCTTCTGCACCGTCTGAGTTTGGCTCAGGCTGCTTTAAACCCTAGAGCAAGAAAGTTTTAATAGTTAAGGAAACAACCCACAGTGTCAGTCGCGGAAAAAAATATTAGACCACCCTTGTTTTCTTAAATTTCTTGCACATTTTAATGCCTGCTACAACTAAAGGTATATTTGTTTGGACTAATATAACAATAACAACAAATATAGCTCAGGGTTTAATCCAAGAGCTGATATCTATCATTTTCCATGTTTTCTTGATAAAAAAAAACAACCAAAAAATCACTCAAGTTCTTACATCAATATCCATGGCACTGTACTGCCAAAACCAATACTTTTAGACATTCCATGTTTTTTTTTTTTTCTCTGTTTTAGTCACATGATACACACAGGAGTTAGTGCTTGACTCCATATGACCATTGTTTTTTATGCTATTTGGTGGTCTAATATTTTTTCCATCACTGTATGTGCTATATTTATTAGTTGTGTGGTTTAGATTTACTGTAATGCAGGCTGTCTCTGCAGCATGTACTCCACGTAGGACTGTCTGAAGTAGATTCTGTGCGTTCTTCACTAGAATTTCATCAGATGATTTGCAGCCAGGTGTAACAGCATTGACACTGAGTAAACAACAACAACAAGCATTACAGGTATTATTTTTCTCATGTATATTTAATAGTTTTGCTCTATGGACACATTTACAAACAGACCTCACCTGGATATAATGCTGAGCTGGTTGGTGATAGTAAGGATTTGCTCCACTATGAGGGACAGTTCAACTGTGCACTGTTTATCCAGACAGTGGTTGGCAATAACTCTGATAAACTGAGTCACTGACTGACAGTTGGAGATCACATCTTTGGCTGCAGTAACAAATGCATCTTTATTCTGGAAAAAAAAGAAATGGCCATGTTGGAAAGCAAGTGTAAATATTGTATGAGAAGAGTGACCTCTAGTGGACATTACCGGTATGGGGCCTCTTTTCTTCAAGTACTGAGTCATATAGCATATTGTGTCAGCCATCTTCCTCGTCACCTGGACGATTTTGTTATCCTTGGGATCCCAGCTATCTGTTTCTTGCTTTAGGAAAAGGGATCTGTAGCTCAGTGAAGGAGCTTCTTTGTGTGCAGCAGGTTCAGCGAAATACTGTGAATAAAAATGGAGAGATTTGTTGTTGAACACAAATCATACAAGTGATTTCTATTGAATTGTAAGTCATGAGATACGTACATCTTTTTGCATATACCCAGGGTCATAGTTATCCACAGTTGACAGGCCAATGCTCTTCTCTGCAACATCAAACTTTTCTACATTGCTGTCCTGTTGGAATAATATTGTTATATCAGAGGGAAACTCCAGTGGTTCTTTAGTTTTAAAAGGGACTGCAGGTAGAACCTCTGCAACAGGATCGGGTGTTCTGCCCTGGAGAGCAGCCCTGATGGTCTCTTTAACTTCTTGGTGAATTCCATCATGCTTACAGATTTCCTCCACCACATAGTGAGCTTTAGCTGACCAGCATTGAATGTGCACATCCAGACTCAGAGTGTCACAAATATAATGAGTCTCTGCCATAAGCCTGGCCCTGCTGATTATATCTGAGATCTGAAAAGAGAGGTGCTCATTAATAGACCTCAGATTAGAACGGGCGCGTGGATCCCTTATGTAGTTCAAGCAGTTCTCTACACTTTTGGTACCGGATTTAACCCTTTCGGACAGTGTTTCAGCTGCATTTTCGAACGTTTGCTCTTCGTCTCCACTGTCTTTAAAATGTTCAGCTGCATGATATGCGAGGCTGACAATATTTTGAAGCGCAGTGTCATAATCTTTATTTGCTTTGCTTAAATGACCACAAAGCACTCTTATTTTAATTAAGAGATTTCTCTGAAAGAATTCAGACTTGGCAAGTTGCATCACATTTGGTACCATTCCAAGATCCTCAGCAGCCTGAAGATAGGCCTCAGTCAGTGTTTTTAGTTCTTCTTGGTATCCTGCTAACTGTTTTACCTTGTAGGCACTTTTACAGTTGAGACTGGTTAACCTGGCTGCCTCTTGGATCCTCAGAGAGTTCTCAGACAGTGCCGACAGCTGTTTCTGGGGGCTCACTTGGCTCATTGCAGTTGATGTTCCTAGAATCTTATCAAGGGAATTCAGTAGAATCTGAATAGAGAGACCCCAAAGGATACAAAGTCCCTCCAGCTGATCTACTTGTCCTTCCTGTGCGGTGGAGAACTCTATCAGATATCTCGTGTTGTTCTGGGCTTTGTTCAACTTGTTGTGCAAAACACTAAATGTTTCCTGACCATCACTTTGTGACTTTAAATCAGATGATGTCAAGAGCTGTGTCACATCAGTGCATAAATTCATTACTTCACTGAGTTGCTGAGTCACAGTGGCTGCCATTGTTGGTAGATTGCCTTGCAGCATTGTGTAAACTGCATGATACCAGGTTCCAGCCACTGGCAATAAAACTTTGCGGGTGTTGTTGATAAGGTCAGAAAATTGCGTACAGTGTTTGTAGATGCTCTCTGTACTCATTGCTGAACTCATTGCCGTCTCCTGTGCTGTCTGGACAAGCAGCGGAGTTAGTGACACCAGTTCAGCCCGAAAACTCTCCAAAGTCTGACAATCAATAGCATCAACAACAGCTAAAGCCTCTTTTGCAGCTTGAGCATAACAGTTTGACAGCTCAAGAACACCGGTACAGGCTTGGTTGAGGACTGTCACATCTTTCCCTTTAGTCACAGTCACAACCTCATATAAGAGGGGTAAAAGGTCAAATTCAAGAGGCCTGTGAATCACTTTGGGTTCATGTGAGACAGCTGGTATCTTTAAATCACTGCTGTCATATTTATGAGACAGTTCCGTTACTACAATTTCATCCGGGTGCTCCTCATGTTCAGTTTGGAAATCCTTCCCCATAACCTCCAGAAAAGAAAAATCAGACTCTTGCACTATATGATCCGTGATTACTCGTTCACAGGTGTCATCGACTGGTGAATATGACTGTTGGATGTCAGGCTGACGGACGCTCTCTCGCAGTGGACTAAGGATATCTGGGTGCAGTTGGCCATCAAGGCCCTCACGAAGTACTTTGAAGTGCTGAATGGCTGTGGACACATTGTCTGAAAAAGCAGAATATGCCTCCACATTCAGACTGGAACCAATGAACATGTCTCTGACTGATCCGCCCACTTTACTCTGTGCGGACTGAACTGGTTTCAGTAGAACCAGGAGCCCGTTTCTGTAGATGGGGTTATCACTGGTGTCTAAGTGCCTCCTTACCGACTGAGTCACCAGTTGCATATGACAAATAAGATTAGTTGCATGTTCATTAAACAGTTTAGAGTTTTGCTCTCTGTATGCTGCATCACATCCACGGCGGTCATTGATCATCTCACTAATGGTAATACTGGTGAACTCTCTGACATCCATGACACCACTGAGAGCATCCTGGAGCTGACTGGTCTCATCTTCCCATTTCTGACAAATTTCATGAAGTCTTTGAATAGTTTGTACTGAATTATCCCCCAGTTCCAGTGACAGAGGAGGTATCCTGTCTCTGAGCCTTTTTAGACATGCTACTGACGTCTCAACTGTCTCCTTACTCTTTGCGTCAACGGACACAGCCGAAGTAAAGTTTGCAACTTGGATTATTCTATCAGTATAAGATATAAAATCTTCAACTAGTGGTTGAACAAAATTCAGATCCATCTTTGTGGAGGAATTTGCATCTAGGACCTGTTTTAAGACACTAAAAAGTTCTTTAAATGTTCTTGATGCAGTGAGAAATGTATCTAAGACCTGATAAAGCACAGCAGTCAGTACAGCTTTGTTAAGCATCTCTATTTGCTGCTCCAACAAAGAACGTACCTGCTGATATTGATCAGAGTGCCCGGAGGACTTTAAAATCATTTTAATATCAGACCAAAACTGTAGGATGTGTTGGCAGTGACCTACTACTCTTTGCTGAAACTCTCTGCGAGATGAATTTGCCACAACCATACAGTGAAAAACAAGATCTCTGACCATGCTGTCAAACCTACTGCCTTGGAGCGATGAGGTGGAGGAATTACTAAGTATTTCCAACAGACTGTCCCTCCTATCTGTGTAATACCCACAGGCTCCAAATGATCCTATATGACATTCACTCTTTAATGTAACAACTATGTCATTGACTGTAGACTGCACTTTGTCCAAAATGTACGCCTTAGCTGCTTGGGCCTGCTCACTCGTGGGGTGTTTGATCGTGGTGCACATGGCTGTGTGAAGCATCGAGATGCACCTCCTCAGGGTCTCTAAAGAGTCAAAAAGATCCTTCTGCTGCCTGGGATCCTGCAGGGAATTTGCTCTCTCCACTGTTAGATTATTGAGGCAAAGCAAAGCCTCAGAAAAAACCTGGAAATATTTGAGCAGGGTCTTGATGTCTACAGATGAACCCAGCTTAGACAGGCACTCCAAAACATGGTCAGCAGCAGCCAAAACTTTCCTTACAGACGCATCATCGTCCACCAACAGAACCTAAGAACAGACACACACACAAGGTCACTTTGTCCCGGAGTTATGCTTCTACACAAGGTTGATGTAATTACTGTAAAGATAAGACTATGTGAGGATTTGTGTGCACAATAAGACATAAAAGGAACAGATAACCTGCTAATATACACTGACAGAACAGTACAGTATTACAAACAGATTAAACTGCACTGACACAGGAGTATATTTCATAATATAATATAACAGTTCACACATTCTCTTCCCAGTGTCGGAACAGTGACGGTAAACAAAGTTGTCATGCTTCAGTGTTCGTTGAAAGGAGAAGTTATTGTTTGAAAATTAAATTGCGCAAATCACTTTATCCAAATACAATACTGTTGTCATATGAAAACATTTAGGGAGATTTAGAAAGCCTGTCCCACAACCAATTGTGTCACAGGCAATAACGTATTGTGTTTAGTCTATTGTATTCTGCAAAAATAAACATGATGAAATACAGATAAACTGTTCACTTCTATTGTAGATAGGATTTAAGTTCACTGTCACATTACAAAGAATTATTGCACTGTTGGTTTTGACAGATTTATTATCAGAAGTTGTGGCTGTTTTTGTTTGGCTTGGCTTTGGAATCTAGAGCCACTCAATTTTCTGTTATTTTTCTTAAGTATGTGCTATATTTGTTATCATACCAAAACAATGAAATCCAAGATAAAACAAAACAAAACAAAAAACACTACTTTACTTTTACAACACTCAGGAATACGTTCTGAGTTGCCGCGATGAGTTCTTCTCTGTGTTCAGTCAAACTGGGCTGGATGTTCAGTTTCTGGGCTGCCAACAGCACATGTTGTCCAGACACAGAGACCGACTCCAACAGGGACGACATCTCCATGTGCAAAACCTCATCTGGTGTCTCACGAGCCTGCCTGCAAGTAAAGACCCCGCTCTGAATCTGGTAATGTATTACACATGTCATTCTCCTACATAAATTAAATGAGGTCACATATTGGAATGTAACACTAGTGACTTTACAGACTGCTGTACTGTGCATTACATGTTTTTGCTTCGCTTAAACTCCTGTACATACCTGAGAGCCACTGAAGCCAAGTTCTCAGTAGCTTTAGCCACAGCCTGAGCTGCTTGTTCTAACTGCATGAATTGTTCAGGTTCCTCTGAAGCCTCACACAGCAGCATTAAATGACACAAATGACCAGCAATTGGTGCCACCACCTGCTCCACTGCTGCAGTCCTTATACACCCATGATCCAATAGGGAAGACATTGCTAATAGAGCCACCCTCTCATCTGAAGAAAATGAGTTACTACAGGGAAGGTGTATTAATAATTCATTATACACTACAAAAGAGCTTGGGCTTGATGTCGGTGTATCATAGCAACTAGTGTCACCTGACTGATGACGATACACCAGCATCATTTTAGCATTTTGTGTATGCAAACCAGCAGCTGTATGCAGGAAGCAAAAGGAGGTTACTGTCAACAGCAAAACATTTATCACATGATCAATTAATTGATATTAATTTGATGTGCAAACACTTAAAAAATAAAAATCACTTAGATCTAAAAAGTCATATAGTTTAGAGATGAAAAGACAGGAAGCAGAGCTGAAGATGTTGAGGTATTTTTTGGTAGTGAAAAGAATGGAGATGATTAGGAAGAAAGATACCAGAAGGACAGTTCATGTGGGACGTTTTAGGAACAAAGTGAGAGAAGACGCACTGGTTCAGAAATCTAACGAGGAGGGAGAGTGAATATATTGGTAGAAGGATGATTAAGATGGAGCTACCAAGTAGGAGGCAAAGAGGAAGCCTGAGGAGATTTATGGGTGTGATGAAAGAGGACATGCAGGTCAGTGGGGTGAAAGAAGATGCCGGAGACAGGGTCAGATGGATATTCTGTGGTGGGAGCAGCTGTAGAAGACTTAATTTTGTTTTCAAATCAGCAGCACAAAACTCCTACACATTTATATTACAAATATATATTTGATCGTTTTTATGATCCACTGGAAGGTGATTTAAATGTATTTCCTGCACACAAAAACAGGATTATTATGCACGTACTGGAGCAAATAAATACAGCGCATTTGTGAATTTAGCATTTTTCTTTTTTCAGCCACCAGCAGAGAGCACCAAACACTTAAAAAAAAAAAAAAAAAAGCATAAGCAGGAGGCAAAATCAAGACAGAATCCTGAATCCATGATATTTCACTCTAAAATTTATCAACAGATAAATATACAGCTTGAACATGATTTTAAACACCAAACATACAGCACACTATAATGGAAATGATATTCAGTGACAGTAGTATACTCAGAACAAAACAACTTCAAATAAAAAGTGAGAATAACGGTGACAACAAACATACAAACAAAAATATAACCATCACAGTTAAATCTTTAGCAAAAATGTCAAGTGTTGGTTTCTCTGCATTCAGGTATAGCATCGGTTTATCAGACGCAGAGGGCAGACGTGAATGTGTACAGTATATGCCATCATGCCAGTGGAATTATTTGGTATTATAAAGTGTATCTGATCAATAAAAGAATCATACATACAGCACAAGAGAAAGCCAAGCAATCAAAGTGAGCCATAAAGTGTCTTAGCACTGAAGTCGTACAAAAAGAGAAAATATAGTTTTTGTTCTTTGGCATTGCACATTAAAATCAGACTTCAGTCCACCTAAAAAACCCAAACGTAATGCAAATGCAAGGTTTTCTCCTGATATACTTTAAATTTCTTTTAATCAGTAAAGATATCACTTGTAATTTAAGAATTGCATTTATTTATTTATTTTTTTTACAGATAAAGTAACATTTTAAGGTTATAATTTACTTTTCAGAGCTTTTTTTTTTCCCTATGATTTTGCGATACAATGATTCGAATGTATAAGGGAGTTGGAACATTTACTACAAAATTCTACTCACTATATTCAGCAAAGTTTCATTCACAATCAAGCCCAATTTCTGAAAGACTGACAGACCATGTGGGGTAAAAACCGATGGAGTTCGGCACACAGACTTTTAATGGTGGCAGATTTTTAGGGCGCTGACATTCCTTCATGTTGACTTAAAATGAGCTTTTCCCATGAGCCCCAAAGAGTCAGTTTATGTGAAGTGATTGAGTGTAGCACATTCCCACCTATTTTTAGGGCATTACTCATGCCGTGGGCCCCTGTAAATGACTGTAGGTGGACTCCCATTGCAGACTTTCATCTGGCAGTGGAGTAATGTATCTCACATTTCACTGTAAAACCCAATGTCTAATAACATAATAGTAAAATTAAATTGTGCTTAGGAGAAGTCTGGAGTAGTTTGGAAATAAATCATGATCAGACTTGTCATGAGGCATAGTGAATCATTTCCTATAATGGAGAATTAACTAAACGTAAGATGTCTTTTCTCAAACCTTCAAAATTTGGAGTTTGTTGCATACCTGAGCGAAAGTTTGAAGCAGCTTCAGAGAATTCGCTTTACTGCACCTTACACCTGCCAAAATTATTTCCTCGACTAAAAACATTGCAGGGTAAAGATTTGTATTGGGCTCTGATTTTATATCCAATTCTGATACTTACAAACAACTTCAGAGCCAGACCGCAACAAATGGAATGCTTAGGAAAAGTCACAAAGCCTGCACTGTGAATGGTAGCGTTTACAGTATATTATATAACCTTTCTCTGCTCTTTAAGTGTGAATAATGAAGGAAACATGGCAAATAAAGTGTTAATATAGAACTCCACAGTGCTGTTGATTACCACATCCTGACGTAGGTCTCGATAACCTCAGGGGACACTTTTATTGGGCCTTAGGAGCAACTCTGACACTTGCAGATGACACAATGTTTTAATCATTGTGTGCGTGGGTGTAAAACACAGAATTAGCTCAGACTGGTAATCTTTGAGAAGGAAAGGCCGTCAGATGAATAAAATGTGATATCCATGAGCCGGAAATGCTTCAGAAAAGATACAATCTTTCACTCCCAGGAAGAACTGAATATACAAACGACTCCAATCAAATACTATACAGGACATATCTTTGGCATAAAGTAAAGCTATGGAGCCGAGGCATTCATTCTTACCAAACATCAGTGCTTTCAGAAAAACATACTGTAGATACAGTATGTTTATAATGGCCTTCAAAACCCCAACTCTCTTCAAAGCCAAATTTTATACAATATGGCTTAAAGTGTATGTATAAAAATAAATTTGCTATGTAACACAGCCCTGAGGGTTTTGTTGTCCACCAGTATTCATGCCATTTCCACATCTCCACACGGATGTGAGTCTCCATCAACAGCTCCGTTTTGCTGGCTGGGAGTTACCTCCTTTGAGATTAGCTGAATTCCACAGCAAGTGTCCTCTGGCAAGCCACACTGTCACCTCAGAAGCCTGTTTCCTGGACCCCCACCCACAAAAAAATATCAAGTCTCCAGAAAATATGGAGAATATTCTTCTCTTCCACATATGGAAGACTGAAGGGTCTGGTGCCACTGGGGCGCTTGGGCTGCGAGACCCCATGCTATTGGATCCTTCCTGACCCAATCCCTAATCTCATTGGCTCCTCTGGGACGCGCTCTAAGTCTCAGTGGTTCTTTTCCATCCAGTCCCAGCTTTCATCGCTGTCCTTCCTGTTCTTTTCGGCTTCAATGATCTCTCTGTAGCGCCGACGGAAGAATCCCATCTGTTAAAAAGTACAAGTGGTTAGTTAGTGAGGTGCATCTCATCGATTAGTATCTATGTACATGGTTGGTCTTCTTAGTTTTAAGTGGACTGTTGTTTTTTATTAATACATTGATTATGTACATTTCTTATACTTAAAGGTGCATGTAGTTGGTGATCAATTCAAACTCTATATTTAATTTATTCATGACCATATTTGCAGTTTTCCAGTGTCATTAAAGTAGATATATACATATTTAGTTAGATTTTTCTTGTTTTCTTTTTATCTTTTATTTATTTGTTGTTTAGTTTGTTGCTCCTTTGCTGTTATTATTAATCCTTATAAAGTAGATTTCCTAAAAATGTGATCAATGGAGTCAGAAACCTGCAGTTTCACCTGTTTGGGCTCATTTCATACAAATCACACATACAGTTCTATACTTCATGTTACTATTGAGAAAACTCAAACTCAAGCTAAAAACTTCTTTGCATTGATTTTAAACCTGATTTTGCATGTACATCACGGATCATTTAACCCAAAAATTAACCTCATTCCCCTTTTAGCTCATCATACATTGGAGTTTTGGCTGTTCCTAGAACCCATCTGATGTCAGTATTTGTCCTCAAACTCTGGAATAATTTACCTACTGAAATAAAATCTGCTTCAACAATCACCATCTTTAAATACCTTCATAAAACTTCATTTTCCAGGAAAGATTTTTACTTCTCTGTGAATCTTATTTATTAATGTGTTTAATCAATGTTTTTATGATTTCGGCTTTACCATCTAAAATTTTTGTGAAAAACTTTGGAACTTTAACAAAAAAGATCTTCTTTATTATAGGGAGACATTGATTCAAAAGGAAGTCTCCCCTCCATAATTTTAATAAATAATACCTTAAAGCTTAAGTTGAGATTTATCCTCCAGTAAAACAAACCAACATTGAGGGGAATTATGAGAAGCAGGAAATGAATTTAAAGATTGTATGGTATGCTTTCAGAAATAGTGGGCTGTCATGTCACGTCTCTAATCTGCAGTGAATGGATTAAACCACGCAAAACCACCTGCATGGATAACAGCAATTCCAGCGATTCCTCTTCAGAAATGTAATGTTTCTTTAGGAATGTAATATTGTGCCTTTATTTACATTTCATACATTACCATGTATTTACCATGTGTATAATATGTGAAACAGTAGACCATTTATGTGTACCTGAACAAAGACCGCATCAGTGCGACAAGGCAGCCACATTGGACCGATGCCTCTCTCACTACGACTCCATTCATTTATCGGCCTTTGACTAATGAAGTTTATTGATACAGACCTGTGCTCTCCTCAGGCATTTCCTGAAATGAGCAATACAGGACATGTGCTGCTCTTGTAAGTGGGGTTTATTTTGGCAAGATCCAAAGAGCAGGGGAATGGGGGAAATGTATCCCAGGACCAACATTCCAAGGTTTAGTTGTGGTATTCCCACCGGAAAATGAAAAAGAAAAGGAGTTTTGTGCTAACAGGGCCTCTGGACATCAGTGTTAATGACATTTCCCTTTTAGGTTCTTCTTTCATGTCAGTGGTATGGTGTGAATTATTGTTCATTCTGTGATTTGTCCTTTTCATGGTTGTTTAATCCCCCTCCTACCCCTTTCCCGTACCTCCAGCTGTCTCTCTACAACTGGATGCTACGCTGAAACCTAACCAGAGTAGAGTCAACACTCCTGGCTGTGACAACCTCAGCTTTAGCCTTGTTTACTACCAGTGCTTTAGAAAAAACATAACAAAACAAAACATTTCTGTTGAACTTTTTTAGGATTTAGGAGATGAAGACATAGAGGGGGAAAACACAACAGACAGTTCTCATTCACAAAATGCGTTGGTGTGTTGTTTACCTTCCAGAGTAGCACAGCTAACAGCAAAAAGATGAGGATCCCCACCAGCAGACTGATGGCGATGATCCAACCAACGACATAACCCCTGGGCTCCTGACTGTGGAGAGCCTCGAAGATCAGCTAAAACACAACAACCCAAGAGTCAGTGAGTCACACTTGAATGCAACACACAAGATTAAGTCATGTGCAGAGCTAATGATGCAATGGAGTGCAATAATAACAAAAAGCTCATCTTATTTCACTCTCCTCTTTGACTCCAGCAGTGCTACGTGTAAACCAAAAATGTCATTATGCAGCAGAAAGGAGAAAAATACAAGAATATATTTTATGTACAACACATTAACTCGACAGCAACAGTCACACTAATTGGAACTTATACTGTATGTTTAAGGCAACATCCATCCAAATGTAGCTTTATATTGAATTTCAGGGATGGGTTTCGGTTTTACAAACACTCTCAGGACAGAACAGGGTGGTCTAGTGACCTTTGCTCAACATGCAATAAACTACAGCGTCAACAACTCTGGAACATAAACTATAAACAACTTGTTGCTTTTTTTTTTTTTTTTTTACATTCTTTTCCATTTATAATTAGTTGCTTTTTTTCTTATTTTCTCAAACTGACCAGTTGATATCAGTACAACTAGGCAGTAAATTTGGCCATTTTGTGCTGCACCTTAAATTTGTAACAACAACAGAGATTCGTTTTTCTGAGTCGGAATAGTTCAGTTAATATATGATACACTCCCCTTTTAAATTTTGGATCCTTTTCCCTTAAGATGATCTTTGCAGCCCAGAATAGGGCTGATTCTGAGTTATTGTGTTCATTTGGAGAACTTGGCAACCTTAAGAAATAGTCTTTCACAATAAATAACACTTGTGAAGGTTTTCCCACAATGCAAGTCAACAGGGAAATAATCTGTCAATGACAGTAAACAAAGTGCATTCATAATGTAAAAGTCAACTACAGAGGAAGTAGTGAACATACTGAGTATTAGTAAAATAATTTAAATGTGTCTCTCCTGTCAGTGTTTTTTTTTAAGTTCCATTCTATTAATTTTATTTATTTGACAGTACAGTAAAATATCAGTTCTTTTGAAGCTATTTGATTTTTTTTTTTTTTACACAGCCCATTTCCAACATAAGAACTCTGACCAATTTGCACAGTTAATAGTGGTTTAACTTGAGTGCAACATGGCATTTGCTTTGTACCACATCAAAGTATTGTTTAATGTCAACATTCAAGCCTTAAAAGGAGAACAAAACATCCACAGAATCCTAAAACAGATGTTGGCCTCAATAATAATGTGTATTCTTCGCATATTCACAATAAATACCACAATAATCGTGTATATGCTCACACAAAACAACACTGGGATGGCTTTGAAAGTGAATGCAGAATTTAACTTGTTCAATATGCAGTGCTGCATGGGCTTTGAACACAAATGTGCCATGAGACAGCAACTGTGAGCCAAGACAAAAACCAAGTGGGCAAGTGAAGATTAATCTCTCTGTTGAATAGTTTCCCACATTAACACTTCCCCCCCAAACTATGCGCACTGGAATCTAACTGCTGTTGTGCATGCCAAGGCACTTGCGTCTACAGAAAAGATGAAAGCCCTACTGGTCGTTGCTCTTTGACTTGTGCACATTTCATTTTAAAATCTGAGAATGTGCACCCTGCGTGGCTATACTTGTATACTTGCACACTTCTAACAGAATCTTCAAGATTTATGTTGGTTTGTTTACATGTCATGGGTAATAAAATCCGTGCTCGTCATTCAGCCGACAACCAGTGAGCCTGCTGCGGGCAATACAACCAGGGACCACAAATTACAGTTTGCAGTGTGTACTCTAGCCAGTCAGGACCCTGGGGGGGAAGGTACCTCTGTTCACTAAAGCCTATGGGAGTAATTGCTCCTGGAATGGCCACACTCACTAAGTGCTGAAAGAATAGCATGGTATGGACATATTCCTAGCGAGTCTGAATTTTCCGAGCGTGTCTGGAGCTCAGGGTCAGGAGGCCTGTGGCCCCGTGAGCACCCTAATCACTTGATAGATTCCCCCTTGCAGGGATTTTGGGTGCTCTGTATAATCACCACATGATCTGGTGGGCCATTCAATCACTCAACATGCAACTGTAGGGGGAGGGTCTGTCCTTGAGCACAGCTGAGGACCCTGAAAACAACAACCATTTACCCATAGTCCCCAGCTGTTCCCTGCGCTCACATCCTTTAAATTATCTACATTGGAACGCATCAGAGAATGTGGGACCACAGCACAATGGACTTGGATAAAAATATAAACACTAGTTGATACAGTCGCGGAAAAAATTATTAGACCATCAAAAATCATCAAAAATATTGGTTATGCAATTGAGTACTAACTCCTGTGTGTATCATGTGACTAAAACAGACAGAAAAGAAAACACGGAAAGCCTAAAAGCACTGTTTTTGTCAGTGCAATGACATAGATATTGATGTAAGAACTGAAGTGATTTTGGTTTTCATCAAGAAAACCTTGGAAAATAGATAGATATCAGCTCTGAAATTAAACTATTATGAGCTATTTTTTGTTATTATTATATTTGTCTAGAAAGAAATTGAAGAAAACAAGGGTGGTGTAATATTTTTTTCCGTAACTGTACACGAGTAATTACAATGTAAGAAAATACCTGATTTTCACAGAAAAAACTGAAAATGTAGAGAGTGATATTATAAGAAATGGTAATAAATGTAATTACAAATTATTATGGAGGTCCCAACAAAAAGAGTTGTAGCTCTTTACAGGGTTAAATCCTTCTTGATGGTTATTTATAAATAATAAATAATAATAAAAATCATCATAAAATCATAAAATAATAAATCATCAACTAAATGACATGACATCCCTAGCTGGACACTGTATAATGTACAATAATCCACATTAGATTAGGTTAATTCATATTAATGCATTCTTATGTTAATCAAAACTATAACTATAAACAGCTAGTGGAATGTGGAAATAAGTTTCTTGACCCAAAGAATTAGTTTCTAGAGCAAACATTGAGTTATTTTTATATATCATTATATTTGTCCAAACAAATGTACCTGCAGTTGTACCAGGCATTAAAATGAATAAGAAATTGAAGAAAACAAGATAGATAGATAGATAGATAGATAGATAGATAGATAGATAGATAGATAGTACTTACAGATATGTCCTCTGGCAGGCCCTTTGGCACTTCCACAGCCCTCTCATTTACTTGGACACTACCCCTCGTCACAAATTGAATCACAGAGGAACTGTCCTGTAGTCCAAGAGTACATTAAAAATAAATTACAAAAGCCTGTAAATGACTGGGGGTCATAAAGCTGTGAAGTGTCCCTTACCCTCTTCAGAATTTCAGTGTTTAGTAGGAGTTTTATATCGATGCTTAAAGCTTCTTCTTTCAGCTGAGGACCAAGCGTGCAAGAAATGGTCATACATGCCCGACCTGGCCGATCACAGTCCTGTTCAGCAAAACAGAGGATTTTTCCAAAACAAGGATGAATAACGGAAAAATAAGGGGTTAAGAGAGACGAATGTGTGCACTGACTAAGAAAAACAAGTATCCTGATGGGGGGGCGCCTGCCAGTGACCCTTGCGGTGTCAAAGTGCAAGGTGAGGGTTGCATATTTACCAAGACTTTGCGGCCTGATTTAGTGAAGAAAGCAAATATGGAATGGAAGATGCTCTCTCTGTCTTGGGGGATGGTGCACGGTGTCGGGTTCCTGTGAGGGGTGCAATTCCCTCTGCCGTCGACCACCTGAGGAAGGACACCAGTGGAGAAGAAACAGGGCTGATGACGATAAAATCATCACAGTTCCAACAGATGTGAACTAGATGTGGATGTAATTACGGCGTACTTTGATTTAAGTTAAAACCTAAACAGATGGTCACCACATAAAGTTAAGGAACTTTTCCTCTGAATTATTAGGTGTGAAATTTTGTCCGTCTACACCCAACAGACATGATGTTGTCACCAGTCAGCTCAGGTACATATATTAGGTATATGAGGCAGTAAATTTACTTGTCTTTTTTTTCTATGATATATCTTTTCCATTCATTTCATGCTGTGAAGGAACAGATAATGTACAAAACAGCCTTCTGTGATTCTATTTTTATTTTAACCCATTAAAACCCAAACCTGGCGAACAAAAGCATCTACTGATCTAAAATGTTTAATAACCATTGAGCCATTCATTCTATCATTACATGTAAAGAAATGGTGCAAAATGCAGTTTTTCATCTTTTCATGGTCATCACATATGACCCATTTGGATGTTTGGAGGCTCCGTAGTGAATGTGGAAACATTGATTCTCCAGTAAAACCCATAGAGTTGGATCAATGACAGTGGATGGAGACTCTTGGTTCATGTTCAGTTATTGATAGATTTACTGAAAAAGTCACTTTCTCTTCAGTTTTCTCTGTTTTGATGTAATAACCTTTGAATTTCCTCTGCATTTCATGAACCTCTACATGATGAACTAATTAAATACAGAGAAAAATACATGATTTACAGTGAAAAATGTTGAATATAGAGGATAATATTAGAATAAATGGTAAAAAATTGTGGGTGGCTGTAGCTCAGTTGGTAAAGCGGGTTGTCCCATGGCCAAAGGGTTGGAGGTTCAAATCCTGGCTCCTACTGTCCACATGTTAAAGTGTCCCGGAGCAAGACACTGAACGATAAATTGCTCCCAGTAGGGTCTGGCATCTTAGCTTAGCAAAGTAGCCGCCTATTGGTGTGTGATAATGGGTGAATGTGAGGTTTTTAAAGCGCTTTGAGTACCAAAGTGTAGATATAGTGCTATACAAGTGCAGTCCATTTACCATTTAAATCACTTAAGAAAGGTTAAATAGAGAGAAAAAAGTCATTTGGGAACTGGCACACAAGTAGCAACTGGGTCTCTATGAGAAAAAAGGTTATTTGCAAGGCAACAGAATTCAGTTCAGTAAGTAATTGATAACAGAACATTGTACAATAAAAATATAAGTCAACATTCTTGTTGTATTGTCATCTTTGTTAAGTGGTTTTCTCTGCTGACTATATCAAGTACAGAAAATAAAAGGTAAAATTAGGTCTTTGTCTCGACCAAAAAACACAGTGCTTTACTTCGTCTACAAACACACATTTGACATCTTTAATAAAAGTGGTTTCAGGCATCTTTATGTAGCAGTTTTGTGCATTGCTGGACACATGCAACAATACTAGTACATGCTTAAATATTTACATGACTACTGAAACGTTACAAATTGACGATGTAAAATGTATTGAAATACATTTTAAAAGGGACCTTTGAAACACTGGAGGCTGATATGGATGAAAACAAGGAGTTTTATCATGTTTATGCTGCAAAAACAAGTTAAATTTGAAAGCATAAATCTGGACACAGACATGTTTGTCACCTAAAGTGGCCTGATCCCATTATCATTATGAATCCCCAGAGCTGACAGGAAGTTCCCCCGTGTCAGAGGTTGGTTCCCCTCCCACACAGATTTCCCATATGGAGTGATTTAGAGGTGTCTGTTTTATGTTCTAACCCCCAGGGAGTACTTCCCCTTTCCTCTCTTCTTCAGTTCAACCTGACTGTCTACAGGGGGAAATATCCATCCTCATTGTCTGCTCTGCTACCACCCTGCATGTGTGGCATCACAGAGCTTTTACTGCAACGCTTTCTCATGTCCTGTGGTTTTTTTTCCTGCAGAGATTCATTAGCTACACTACCTCCAAACTCCAAATTTCCCACACAAAGTGAATTTTCAAGGAGAACATTGAGAGGTTTTGTGCAGAAAAACCAGACCAGGAGCTTGTAAATCACGTCTGAACTAATGGAGCTGTATATAAAATGTAAGAATATATGTCTGTAAAATACAAATGTGCAACTGTCCGGTGTGCCACAGGCTAGACGCAGTGTTAAGAGCATTTATGATGTGTGGTTCCAGGGTGGGGATGGTACGGGGCAGTAGCCAGCTCTGCAGGTGTCCCATTCCCATTTCGTGCAAGCTGTCTGATCCTCTACAAGTGATTCCAGATGGGCTGTAGGAGGCTGGGATACAGTCAACCCTGTCTACCCATTCACAGCAAATACAATTAACAGCTTGAGCCCCCCCATGATCTACCTATATGAGAGGAGGAACGCAAGGGTTAAGAAAACATTTCAACCCAGAGGGAGTATTGCGTTTCTTTATCTAAATGCAAAATGTTGTGAAACAAAATGGCTGGCTAGCTTCAGTAGCTACATCAACACTTTTCACTTCGATTTTCAGTGGCCCATAGGTGCCTCCGACGCAGCAAATGGCCCGTGCCATGACAAGAAGACCACCATTTTAGTAGCTTTCCCTGTCCTCGGAGTAAAATTCAGGAAGCTTCGCCATGTCGGGAAGCAAGAAAGACAGGCGTGGGCTGGATAAATGAGCTAAAAATGTGGCAGCCTCCAGGTGAATAAACTTATAAATAATGATTTGGCCTAAATAAATAATGTATATATAGACTGCTGTTGGCATGCACCTGTGTTTCAACGATGTGGAACATGTCAGCTCCGTTGCCAGCCAGCCGGTTGGGTATTCTGATGTCCACAGTGGAGCCAGGAAGCCTGCTGGGCCCATTGTTTATTGCCTGGAACCAGATCATACAGACAAGGATGGAGACAGAAGCAAAGAGAAGAAGATACATGGGAATCATTTTAGCGAGGGATAATGTACAGAGAGCTGGTCAATTACTGCAAAAATAAACCAGGAGCGATGATGAATTGCCTCGTAGGGGTTACGTTACTGCGCTTATTACACAGCTATTTACAAAAGACACTGATAATTCAACAAAAACATGATTTTAAAATTATTTAGTGGATTTTAAACTAAATTTATGATCATAACTGTATCTACTCTATAGATTTGACAGCAATATATTATATACAGTGGTAAATTCAGCTAAGTCATACTATGCATATATACAGACCCATGTTTATTTTACTTAAAAAAAAACCCCAATTCAAAGCATAGTTAAGTAAAAATCTGAATTGTGTGCACTGGGAATGTGTTAAAAATATGCACTTTGAAAATACGCACCTTAAAAACAAGCACTTTATGAAAAGCATTACCTGGTTAGCACTTTTCTTATCATTTACACAGCAGTGGTGAGCAATGAAACTGTTTTTATCATATTTTAACTGTTTGTACTGTATGTGATGTATTGTGTTTATATGTAATGTATTATTTTTATGTCTACAATGTTGGTTTTATGTGTACTTTTAACAATTTTGCTGAATCCACTGTATTTATGATTATTTAGTATTGTCTGTTCATTCATATACACTGTCCCTTTCAAATAAATTAATAAATGAAATGAGGTGATTGTTAAATACCTGGAAAGTGAGATTAAGAGGCTGAAAGTTGCACTCCATGTCTTCCACCTGGACAAAACGTGAGGCATCAATCGAGTTTCCATACACGAAGGAACTGGGTGTCACCATACTGCAGAAAATAATCAAATCATTCAGGAGAATTACAGCATATTCCACATGTTTTACTGACATTTCATGAAAACTGTATTTGTTTAAATGTCCACAAGAATAATGTATTTAAAAAGTCCCTGGTTTAAGTCACGTTGTTGGTTCAAGAGAAGACTTTTCATTAGATATGAGTCATATGTGTCTAGTTTTGCCCTGAAGCCATCCTTTGTATTAAAGGCAGCAGCTTTATCAGATGTCAGAGTTCTGGGAGAGTTGGACTGTTTAACATCTCTCTCCCTGTCTGAACCAGAGCTGTGATAAAGTGTTTAGAGATAAGGTTTTTTCAGTCGACATGGTCCATACTGACACTCCCAAAAGCAGATGGGTAACCTATCCAAGCATTTAAACACATACTGTACATTTATAACCAACACAGTACAGCATTGGTATATTAGTGAACGTTCATTACTATGAATATTTGGCTTTGTTTGTTTGTTTGTTCTTACCCAGTAATGGTTGTGTCAGTCTCATGAACCAGAGGAATAGACAGATCCAAAAAGTTGTCGTGAAGTTTGTGCTCTGGATTGGCGCTAAAATGCAGAAGAAGAAAGCATTTTTTAAAATTTTATGAATCAGTTCAGATATAGACATATATATATATATAGATATAGATATATAGACATATATAGGACTCTTAACAGGAATCTATTTTAAATATATTCAGTAAAATATGGGTCTAGAGTTTACCTTTTAGCTTGAACTAAAAATTGTAATGTGTCATTTTCTCCAGAGATTTGACTGGTGTCAAAAATCACTGCAAAATGATACTGGAGAGAAAAATAGAAGAGGTTATTCAGAGTACATTCGCCACGGGTGCGCTGCATTAAATTTTTTTTTTTTTTTTTTTACTTTAAAACTGCACAAAGTTGAATACTTTTGCACAAAGAAGCAGTGTGCATTAAAAGATTTGCATCAATTAAAAACAGGAAATAGACGAACCGTCTTTAACATAGTGCACTTAACTCTACTTGGGTGCAAACTACCTTAGTCTGTGCTCTCATGAAGGGAAATCCCACGCTGCATTTAAGGAAGTCCAGATCAACAAGTCCACAGGAAATACCCTTCTCTTCCTGCAAAACCGAATGATAGACAGAGAGTAAGACAGACAGACTGGAGACTGAGTGGGTGACATGGAGACAGAAGACAGACAGAGGAAAACACAGCAGACAAGCAACCGACTGTGACAGGGAATAATCAGTTTTATTAAGCTGCGTCCTGTCACTTTTAACACACACCTAGATATACAGGCTAACCTAGAAGTACAGTTTTTATTTATTTTTTTATTTGTCAGGAATCAATTTTAACACATAAAAGAAAAGTTTCTCTTATCTTATTGAAGTTATAAATTAGGTTAAATAAAGAATGTACAAAGCGGCGATGGCACACACACATCTTAGCGGGTGGGTAATTGGACAGCCTCCAGGCTGTGTGTTTGGAAGCTTGTCTAAACAGTATGGAGCTTCACCGGCTGCGCTGTGTAAACATTTGGGCCTTGACCTTACGAGGAGTAAGAATTCTTTTAGTGAGAGTTCACTGAGAGGCTGTCTGCCAAGCTCGTGCGCTGAGAGCATAAAACAGGGCAGAGATATTTCATGACCTGCACAGTTTTAATCATAAAAAGGGACAGCTGAGTGCTCCTGGAACATTCTATGATGGTTTAAGGTAAGTCATATGAAATGTCTGCACATACGGGCTGATGCCAAGATTTAGACTTGTTTATAAAAGGTTTCCAAAAGTGAAGGCTGACTGTTGGCATGTTTAAAGGTTGCATATCCATCCTCAGTATCATCCACAGTTTCCCTTGTTCAGCAGATTTCCAGTCAGTCCAGGGTGGGGTTGTGCCCTCTATCTTCATTAAGTCAGTCTCAATAAGCTTGACTGTCCTTTTCAATGAGACTAAACTGAACACTGTAGGGGGGGTGTGGGCCCAAGCACTACTGGCAATGATGGAATTTCCTCTATTTCCTGTATTCCTGTGCGCTGCTGTGCAAACACTGCTTGTCCCATGGGACTGGGCAGGATTGGGGAAGTTGACCTGTTTACCCATCACCCACCTGGCAGCCCCTGAGAATGAGCAGAGCATTCAGACATATGGTGTGATCTGCATCCACGGGGAGCAGAGTGACCAAAGACTGTTTGTTCAGCACTTCTTCACTTTCTTGCTGGTGCTTACTTTCATTGGTCTTACTCTGTCAGGAACAAATACATGCTGGGATTTTCACAAATGGCAGGACCATTAAATATCTGTGGGACTGTTTATACTGCGTTAGTGTCAGCTGAAGCCTCTACGGCAGCGGTATGTTAGTGTGAAAGACAATACACAGGAGACTTGTTTTCAGTGTGTTGTGCATGTCTCTTTACGTCTCCATTCACTTCAGTGTTTGTACATTTGGCTTCGCTTTGGTCTACCTTTTACAAACCACTGTCATCATCTGCTTTAGCCTATGTATGAAAGTATGAACATTGCTGACATTTCATAGCATGTCAAGGGCACATTATAGAGCACAGCCATGAAAATGACAGATTCATAGATTTTGGGGTTAGAAGTTCACTGAAACTCATAATTTTACACACGTTTTTGATTTCATAAATTCTGCACTATTCTAGTAATATTTGTAAGTCACTGAAAAAAAAATAGCATGTAACAACACATCTAAAAGGTCATACAGCTGACAACCCCCAAATTTTTGAGATAAAAAAAAGAAAACACAGAAGCCTGTGCAGCAGTTTCTCTCTCCCATGGGAGCGAAGGCGCTGCTTCTGAAACCAATTCACCTCCACGGCTTTCTGGAAGCTTGTGTTGCAAAAACAATGTGGAGATAACAGACACTGCTCCTAAGATATGAGCGGAATACAAGTTCAAGCTTCGCTCTGTGGAGAAAAGGCCTCAGGGGAGGATTAGGAGCTGGCTTTAACTTTGGAAAAAGGGCTCACATCATCACCTTCACTGAGAATAATTAGAATTGTCTCAAAGAGCATACGGCAGTAAATCTGGCCAGTGACCTCTTTGTCATCTCCCCATACTGTTCGCTTCCTGTTCCCTTTGTGGAGCAGGCCACCCTGACTTATTAGGTTCCTGAACTAAATGAGCCTCTGTGGCTTCTGGTAACCTGATATGTAATGTCAGCTCGGTTCATTAGATTAGCTATGAAACTCAAACTGAAACACTGTTTTTCTAATATTGGCCCACAGCACACATTCTATTTAAATTCAATTTCATCTTTGTTGGGGGGGGGTTAAATCATGTCATGAGGTTGTGGGCTTTTCAGAGATAGGTCTTATCCATCATAGAGATATGAAACTCTGCTGGAGAATAAACACAAGGTCCATTATGATGGAAAAAAAAGTCTTTGTGATGGATGGGGTCAGCTCTAACCTTTGAAAAGCTGCTGAACTGTCTCTCTCAGCTGTGAATCTGTTCTTCACAACAAGTGGGCATAAAGAGATAAACCACTAGTTTTCAGCTCACACAACTACACTGCACATGCAATATTTGACTGCATAGCCTTTCGTTTTGTTCACAGGAGACAGTCACTGTGATCTTTTTTGCCACATAATGTTGACATAGTGTCACAATAAGATTCATAGTATTTTTTCCATCCATATTTGCATTAATCTTTCATTATTGATGATGGAGAATTGAACCGCTGCATCAAGTCTTCATCACATCCCAAATTAGAGTCTGGACTTCATGGTGGTTAATCCATGTTTGACAATGATGTCCCATTCTACCTGAACCGTTCTGTCATGAACCTGATCCAATCTAGTCCAATCTTTTAACATTAAAGACACGAGAGGCTATTTACTGCATTAGTTAGTGTTAAATAAAGAGCCTGGACAAAAAAAGTTACTGCCTGGATTTAACTAAACAAATAGTTCAGATCCTTCCATCGGTAAGTACTGCAGTGGTGAATAATGTTTAATAAGTAATAAGAGTTCTATACAGAGGATCCAAAATAAGGAAGAATCTGCCAACTCTTCTTCCTCAAATTCAGTTTAAAAAAGCTGTGAAAACTCTGCTTCTGAGTGATGGCAAATTTTCGCATGGGATATATTTTTAAGTTTGGTATAGCATGGAATTTTATTTGTAGAAAATTTACTTTTGTGCAGCTTGCAAATATTTTTCTATATTTTTAATTGCAGTTGTAAATAATTGTTGAAATTGGGAGATAGGTGTGTGTGCGTGTGTTTTACTATGTGAAAATTAAATACATAAAAAAACAAAGAAATTAATAAGTGGTGCCAGGCACAAGACAACCCCACCAAGTAAATGGGAAGATTCAAAATAAATAAATAAATAAATAAATTTGAGCTACTGTTCCCAACATGTAATGAGATCCATTCTGGGTCACTGGCAATCTACAGACCAAATTTGGTATGAATTCAACCAGTAGTTTGGCTGCTTGAAACAAAGAAACAAACAAAACCAAAAGCAACACCCCTTGCCTGGGGAAACAGATATTTAACTCTAACTGATGCAGTAAATAGCCACTCCTGTCTTTAATGTCAAACAGATTGGACTAGATTGGATCAGGCGTGTGATAGAATGGTTGAGGGAAAATGAGATATCATTTTCACACATAGTTTAGCCTCCATAAAGTCCAAACTATAATTTAGGATGAGATGGAGAGTTGATGCAGCGGCCCGATTCTCCATCATCAGTGATAAAAAAATGAATGCAACTATGGATGGAAAAAATATTCTGAAGCTTATTGTGACAATACATAACCATTATGTGGCAAAAAAGATGTGACAGTCAATATCTCCTGTAAATAAAACCAAAGGTGCTACAGTTAAAAATCGCATGCGTGACATTTTTTTGGCTGCGCGGTGTATTTTCTGTAAAATCAATCTGCATATAATGGGTTTTTCAAGTTGTATGTGGGATCACTGTGGGTAGATGCTTAAATCATTTTCCATAAAGGATAAAAGAATGAGTATATCCTGTCATAATCTTCCTATCAGAGCTGCATATACCAATAAAATGCCAGAGTTGTTTTGTTTTTTTTGACAGTTCAGCTGGTACAAATCAATCAGTGTGACATCAAGTATATTTTCATACACACAGTTCATATGTTGTTGACATCTATGTGTCTTGAATAAGTCAGAGAACCATATGACAGTTCAGCCAGAGGAGCTCTCCTTTGAGACCCAACAGCTGTTTCTGCTGTTCTGTCTGTCCTCCTCTTCCTCGCCTTCATCGTTTTATCTGCAGGAGAGTTTATACAGCTCCGGCAAAACTTAAAGCTTATCTGTCTTGCACGCCTTTCCTTTTTGCAGGGTTTACTGTTTAGACAGCCCTTCTGACATTTAATCAGTCATTTAAAATAAAATACCTTTAAGAAATCTACACATTTCAGAATGCAACTCATGACGTTCGGCTGACAGACGCATGTGTGCATACAACGGTCTAACGGTATGTACAACGTCACTTCTCTGTTGTAACTCAAACACATCTTAGCTCCGCAAGACTTTTCAAAAACAAACATGTGCACTCAAATAAATAAGCAGAAGATACTTGAGCAGCCACAACAGCAAACTGACCCTCTGCCAGAAGTTGATGTAAAAAACTTCTCTGGAAAAGTTGAAGTAAATGTTGGTGTCGTAGGCGTCGTCTCCAGTGTTGGATATGGTCAGGTTCAAAGACACGTTCTTCACTCCTCCCAGGGCAAGATGGGGCTTGGTGTGCAACCTAAAACCAACATGAAAAATGCATTTTCAGAGTAAAAACATATTAAAATGCAATCTGTGTCAATGCAAATATTTCTTTTAGTACATGGTCGACCTTTCTATTTGTTTTGTTTTGTTTTTATTTGCTGTGTTTTGACTTTATGACATATAATAAGTGTTAAAGGCTATTGTTAAAATGTCTGACAAACTATCAGTAAATGTGGGGAAAAAGCAAAAGATACACACTAAAAAGAAAGGGAACTCCCTAAGTATGGAAAAACATATGGATATCCTCCAAGCATGCGTCATGGTTCCACTCCCCACACCCACACGGCCTATGACGTCAGCCTGCTTCCTCAGTCTTGCAAGCAACGGCCAAGACAGAGAGTTCATCAAAATCTAAACTAAACTGTGAAGTCGAGGACATTTACCCAGAGAGAAAAAGCTTCCCATGAAGCCTCAGATCTGCAGCGCAGTCGTCAGACAGGCAGTTCTTCTCAAACCAAGTCTGAAAGACAAAACAGTGATGTACACAGTTCGTATGACCTCATGCTGTTAGCGGTCTGGACACACTGACTTAATATTCAGTCTAGGGGGCAGTATTGTGTTGTTGTTGGAGCTGTGGATTCAATCCAGTGGATTTTTATGCAGGAAAGCCAGATACTTTAGTCTTACTGATCTCTTTCTCATCTCGCTTTTAATCAAGCAGAGGATGGTCTTTTCTTTTAGGCTAAATCATCAAAGGAAACCCAAGTCAAGCAGTAAAACCTCTATACTGATGATTTTAAGATAAATGGATTCTGTAGGTGCTGAAAGATGTAAATCCCTCAGTTTTTCAAGCCGTTCAGACAGTGGGGAGACACATGTGGGGCAGGTTAGAGGTGGTTGCAAAGAAAATAAATGAATCAGGCTTTTGGATTCAAGTCAAGAAAAGCGAACACTCACAATAATAAGCTGGTAACCAACACCAAATCATTATAACCTCAATTTGAGCTATTTCCTTCATTCTTTCTGTGGTCCGAGAAAAGACACGACATTGCTCTAATTTAAAAGGCGCAGGGTGAGTTTTATTTTCAGCCCAATCAACTGAGGAAATGAACTGTATAAGAACTTGTAGTGGTTGAAAATAACACATGTTTGAGTGGGACCTGTTCCTCTCACATCCCCTTGCTTAAACATTTACATAAAAAATGTAACCAGAACTGCAAAAAGTGTACAAGGGCTTCTATATTTCTATTTCTGTCGGGTATGTGTGGTATGTGACACCGTTAAGAAAATAAATTAAAGATGAGTTAGAAACAGGCCTGAGCTTTAGAGTGAATTCTAATTAAAGTATTAAAGAATTCCAGTCATACATATATCATGTATCAAAACACAGGAAACAATACTTCCAGTGTAATTAAAACCTTTCATTATTTACAAAAAAAAACTTGCAAAACTTGCATGTATGACTTTCTAGTAATTATTTAATGATCACCTATTGACATACGTTTAAGATTGCAGTTGCCCCTGGAATGTCATCTGTTAAATGTTAAAATAGAATAAAATAGAACAGAACATTAAAATTTGACATTAAATCGTGCTAGAATCAAAAGAAATTAAAAATCTAATTCAAGTAAATAAATAAAAGTAAAATACAGTGCATATGGGGTGCAGTACAGATAAAACCCTATTCATGCAATATTGTATTATGGAGTTAAAGAAGAGTTATTTTGTTTGGTTTGGAAAATTGTATTTAACAGACTTACATAAACTGCTGAAAGAAAAGATAATACATCATACAAGGACCATTAAATTAAATTGCATCTTTTTGAGGCATGAGATGCTGGAAACTCCCTCCTCATCCAGTAGAACGTCTCCTATATGTGCTGTGGACTAATTGTTCTATTTTTCCGGACAGTTCTTAGAATATGTTGGGAATAGAAAAGTTTTAAGTTTTAATTAAGATAATAAAACGGCAGAAAAAAATCTGACATTTGGATGATTTGTTTTTCTTTTACTATTATATTGTAATTACTTCCGCTGAGGAGGTTATGTTTGTTTGTTTGTCCGTCTGTCTGTCTGTGTGCAACATAACTCAAAAAGTTATGGACGGATTTTGATTAAATTTTCATGATTTGTTGGCAATGGCACAAGGAAGAAATGATTAACTTTGGGGGGTGATCCGGAGGAAATCCTGGATTCTGGATCACTTTGAAATTTTCGTTAACATTGGGGTCAATGGGGCCAAAAAT
>JAPSES010000097.1:13274269-13296307 GCA_029822895.1 Maxillicosta whitleyi | reverse complement strand
ATGTGGGAGTAATATTGCGGGATGTCAGTCACAATATGTGGGGGAACTGTGCTGCTTGGCGGAGGTTTGCGCTCTCTAAGTGCTTTTCTAGTTTACAGCGTTTCTCAGCAACTCTTCAAAATAAGAGGTAGAATAGTCGACATCATTTAATTTTTTTTTATCATCACATTGTACACCTTTGTGCGTATTACCTCATTTTTTACTGCAATCTTATTTCCCTTCCTCCATCGCAGGACTGGGGTGAGTGCAGGCAGGTCTCGGTCCTGATGTCCCGTCAACACGTGCTTCCCCAGACTGTACGCCACCTCAAATGTGATGGCCGTGAATACATCCTTCACATCCTTCTGCAGAGAGGACAGACAACAAAGCTCTTCTATAAAACTCCGTCTAACCATAAACACAAATCTTACCATCAAACATCTAACTGTTGCGTAAAAGACAGGGTAATTATAGCAATTTAACGTTTTTCTGCAAATGACGCCTGGTGTAAAAATGGATTACGATGAAGCAGAACATTGTACATTCTGTCTATGATGTTATCTCTTTAATCACTGATGCTAGAGTAAATACAATGGGCTTTAATGCTCGTCTGATGTGTCAAACTTAACGTCTCTTTCCTTCATGTCATTATATCTGTTTAAAGTAATAAAAAATCAGGACCACCACTGCAGCTTCTCTTTTTTTTTTTCTTAATATGCTGGCATTGCCTCTGAGAGACATCTTTGTGTTTCTGGCAGCTCAATCTAAGACCACAAAAAGTGTTTGATTTGGCAACAGTTTTGGAGACAATGTAGACTAGAGCAAAAACAGCACTAAATGTTATTCAACCCCATATCTTCATTAGATGAGAATACTGAAAGACTTACATGGGAAAAGGAGATACTACTGTTGCTTTTTCATTTCTGCTGTCTGTTACAGATAGACTCAGCTCTTTGAAGGCAGGTTGGCAGGTCTGGCTCTAATCTTAGGGTCTAAAAGTGGCGGCAAGAGTACACAAGCTCCAGGGGCAAACTGTACCCTTCTGCCCAACTGATGTCTCCCAACATGGAGCCAAACCCTCAATGTAAACACAATGGCTTCCCTATGTTTTCCGGTGGTCACTTGTGCCTCTCGTCCTTTTTTGTCTTTTTTTTCTGCCCATTATCAGTGTGTTTACCGCTGTCAACACACACCCATCCTCTTTCCTCCGGCACAGACAGAACCCAGTCTGGGCATTGAACGCATGAAGCATCGCTGGGGGAAAAAAAACTCCACCCAACTCATCAACAGTGAGAGAGTTATAGCAGGAAAGTAAACGTTTGTGCAGGACATGGACAGACAAAAACGGAAGATTTGGAGCTCATTTGGGAAATGGTGCTGCACAAAGATAAAAGCGCGGCCTTGCTGACATATGCTGTGTGATATTCTGCCATAATATGGTTGGATTTATGGTTTATAATAAGAAAAGAACAGAGACCGTGCATATAGTCGTTGTTAATTACTGAACTTTTTCTTGTATAAAATGAGCTTGTGTTCAACTCAAATTCTAAAATCTAAGGAAAAATAATTTACCATCATTCAATATAGAGACTACAAAGAATAAAAGATGATGAAAAAAAAAATAGGGAATGATCTTTTGCTTTTTTAAAAATGGAATTAAGCATTTTAAAACATTTTCTGTGGTCTACATAAAATATAAATGCTCTGCTTGGGTCTGAATTCTTCATTATTTCAACTCCACAGATCCATCTTTAACCCTATTTCTGAGTAATGACAGGAAAAAGGTTGTTTTGTGCGCTGGCCCTTTAAATGCAAATGAAGCACTTCACATCCCACCCCCTCCAGGTTGATGAAGGTACTATTCACTTACTTGTGTTCATTAATACAACCAAAAACTGAACATTTTAGGTAATCAGCTCGAAGTTTGGAACTATTTTCAGTTTTTACTACAACCACTACTACTGACAAACAATTACGGCGTACTCGCAAAAATGTTTGTCGGATGTCTTAACTTTATATGTGCAAATGTACCTTGTTATAAAACTCCACTCATTTTTTGCCAGAATGTATATAAAGATAGCTTTGCAGCACCTGGAAGGTTCAAATCCAGAATTTATGAACTATTAGGGTTCCTACACACACAAATAAACGAACCAAACACTAATAAAAGTGGGTTTAGGAAATTATGAGCCCTTTAAAACAAGAACAAAAACAACAGATTTGTGACTTTAGCTGAACCCTCTGTTAATCTGCTAATCAATTAATAATCAGAAAAGGAAATGACAAGACTGAAATGCAGTTCCCACAGTAGGAGCACTCAGTCATGAGCAACAAAGATGTTTTAACCTCTCATTTATCACTGTCCACTTTATGCCTCATAGACCCAGTGTTGTTCTTACTAGGAGGTAACGTGAACGATGTTGTAGCCATGTAGTGCAACACAACTAGTGGTATACTATACTATGTAAGGCAGTGGCATAGGCCTCAGTCTTAGCAGTCATTAAATGCTTCAAATGGCCCCTGTCCGCTGGCCTCTGAGTGAACTGACCTCCTGGGAGTTCAGGGCTCGGGCCTCCACTGCTTATCTCACATTTTCACGAGCCACATGAACTGGGGACATAATGACTTGAAATTTACTTTCGCTGTTGCACAACTGCCTATTTTAACTGCAACATTTAAGCCCAAGTGAATAAGGCATAATAATTCCCTTACATTACTGTTGTAGAGGGATTATTCTGCAGATAAAAGCCTATTTATTTATTATTCATTCACAAACACTGCGCCACAGGCCTCTCAGCGAACCAATATTAGAAGTACTGGAGGATGTTTGGTAACAGTTGGCCTTAGCTTTTATTATCCCTTGATCGATGCTGCCAATTACTCCACCTAAGTTTCCATCCTTACTTCAGACACCTACACCCTCCTGATCCTGCTATTAATTCCTGTATTTATGGAACAGAGGAGTTCCTGAGCTCCAGCTGAGTGGAATAGTGGATAGTGTTAACTGCCTGCTACCAACAGACTTTTGGAAAGAAACTCAACAACTGTTCTTTACATGCCAGTGGAGCTGTGACAGGTCGCTCTTTAGTCAAAGGCTTCCACTGTGTTAATCCCGATTCAAGCACAGAAGCCGCCGGGTGGGTCTCGATGCTATTTAAGATAATCTGATTCTTTTATTTAATGTCCATTACAGTAAAAACCGTGGCCAAAAACAACAAGTTTGTGGTTGTTTTAAAGCCACAATATATTTAACCCATAACAACCCAGTGTTTCTCTAGATCTAACCTTTCTTAAGAGATTTATCACCATTTACCATCATGTTATCTTCAGTATGTTGTGTTTTTTTTCAGTGAAAATCATGTATTTTCCTATATTTAATTGACTGATCCTGTAGATGTTCATAAAAGCTCTGATTAAAGTTGGGGGTTATTGTATCAAAAACAAACAAAACTGGAGATAAAGTGACTTTTTCCAGCAAAGATATCAATGAACAAACAATTGAACATAAAAACAACCATCTCCATAAACTATCATTGATCCTACTCCATGGGTTTTACTGGTGAATTAATGTTGTAAAAGATGACAGTGTTTCCACATTCACTACGGAGCTTCTGAACGTCCAAATGGGTCATATCTGATGACGACAAACTGCATTTTACACCAATTATTTACATGAATTGATAGGTTTACTGGTTCAGAAATTATTAAACATTCAGGAAATGATTTTGGTTGGTGGTGGATGTTTGGATCTTCATGGTTTAAATACTTTATATTTAGGGTGATTCGCATTGCTCCTACTTGTTCCTCAGTGCAAAAAAAAAAAAAAAAAAATCTATCACTTCTCGTGTGAAGCTTTTGCGAAACTACTGACTGACCTTACACAGTGGGGTTTGGAAAAAGCTGTGGGTATGTCCATTAAAAGGTAAACATAAGAAAGTGGTGATGCAGCTGTACAAATAAGAACTCTTAAAATAAGCAATAACTTATTTATGTATGCAATTACTATTAATAAAACACTTAATTATTCCTTGAAATGATGATCATTCCTTGTATTTTGTCTGAAAATAGCTTGACAAGACAAGTCTGACTTCACATTTATGCCAAAAAATCACCCCATTCATTAGGTTATTATGAGAACTGTTTATACCAGTTGTTTGATACTACCACTGCGGGATATTAAAGTCGGAAATTTTCACATCCTAGTGGCTTTACATAAGATTAAGAATTTTTTGGTAGTATCCTTAGAGAGGAAAAAACTTCCATTTCTCTACATGCTAGCTTAAAAACAGTCTAAACCCTCTCATCATCTCATGAACAAAATTACTTATTAATGCTTCCATCCATACTGTAAAGACGCCAACAAGCCCAGCAGGAAACAACTGTTTTCCAGCTGTTCCCATACTTTGGAAACTGTAAATCCTTAACTATAAGACGACAGAAAAACAAAAAAATATGTTAGGCGTTATAGCGGTTGCAAACTTTTTTTTTACGATACACCAGTTGCAAGCTCTTTTTCCCTGTATGCATATTCGTACAGTCAACTCGTAGGATGCAGGACAGCTCGCCATCCCTCATGCTTTCAAAGAAAACAACTGGGAATCAAACCTTCACCTCCAGCACCCTTCCCTCTGGACCAAAGTTTTTTGCCAACGAGCTATCTCAGTGTTTATGTTCACACTCAGGACTCATTTATTCGGTATGAGTGAGAGTAACTCCCACTTTTAGTAACATTTCTTTCCACTGTATCCCTCTCAGCTGTCTGTGTGACTGTTTCCTGCACACATCTATGCAGGACTCTGTCATGTTTTCGCAACATAAATACTCCTACTTCATGAATGAACCTGACTTCAATGTATTTTATGGCTTTTACCCTGAACTTTAGCCGAGTTGTAGCAGGCTTGCATGTTAATCTGATCAACAACATGGCACTGCACCACGCTGCCCCATAATGCTCACGCAGCAGTTCTACCACGGTGGGTGCAGGGAGGATGACGTCAAGCTGTAAAAGGCTCTGATCCTCAGTTTAAACGCCTCATGCTTGGCTGAAACACACAAGAGCTCCTCTCTCAGCCAAACCATTCCCACAAAAGCATGTAGCTTAAATCTGGTCAGGAGAAGTCTTTATTAACTCTTCAGGGGAAACACTCACAAAGCCTTCCTTTTTAGGACAATAGATATTTGGATAACTCGCAGGTTGAGGACATTTCATTCAGGGGCTTAATGCCAGAGAATCTAAGCTTAAATGGAAAAAAGCTTTTTTTGTTAAGTGATGAATGGATTCAATCTGTCAAAAGCTGAGGTTATGTGTGTACACTGAGACACCGGGAGACAACTTGAAATTTTATGTATTTATAGTAATGTCTCCAGCATATGGCAGACATGCACTTAAGCACCAAATCTTGAAGTGCCACTGAAAGAAGCATGAAAATGAAGCAATCACTTAAATTTTCAGCACCGCGTTCGCTACAGGTCAGGTCATAGCAGCTGCTTTCCCCAATAGAACCAATCAGAATAGCTTAGCAGATGTTCAGAAGCCTTGAAAGGCAAAAGTGTGTAGGAGTAGGAAAGCGTGAGTTCCAGCTATTTCAGCTAAAACGCTTTTTGGATAAGCAGAGTATGAACACCTTCATCCTGTCTGTCAGATCCATCCACATCCTTCCAGTGGCAGGATATTTTGCAACATGTTCCTCCAAGGATTTTGTCAAGGACTTTGGGTGCAGTTGCTTCTAAACCTGTAAAACATGTATTGCTTTGCCCATTATGTCCTTTTCCTGTTGTTGTTTTGTTACTTTAACTATGCTGTCACGCAGTAACTTTATCACAGTTGTGTTTTAAACTGTAAAGTAGTTAAAGAAGACATTTTTTTGGCCACATGGTGACAGTAAGACAAACTGTACCAAAACAGATATTAGGTAAAGTAAATAAGAAATAGAAATATATTCAATATGTTATTATTAGTATTATTATTTGTAGTTGTAGTATTAACTATGCTATATCTCAGAAGATCTTAATTACAGCAGAACTGAGGAAAAAAACAAATGAATAAATAATAAAGACCCAGTGGCAGATTGTTCTCAATATTTAATCTTTCTTAAGTGATTTATTGTAAAATTATCCTCTTTATTTAAATTTTTTCAGTGTAAATCATGTATTTTCCTACATTTAATTCACCGATCGTGTAGATGTTCATAAAAGCTCAGAGTAAATCCAAAGGTTATTATATCAAATCAGAAAAAAGTGACTTCTTCAGCAAAAATTTCATTGACGAAACATAAAAACAAGTGTGTCCTTCCACTGTCATTGATCCAACTCCATGGGTTTTACTGGAGAGTCAATGTCATAAAAGATGCCGGTGTTTCCACGGTAACTACAAAGCCTCTGAACATCCAAATGGGTCATATTTGATGACCATGAAAAGATGACAAACTGCATTTTACACCAATTATTTACATGGATTGATAGGAGTAACACACAGGTGTCAAACATGCGGCCTGAGGGCCAAATCCGACTTTATGAAAGGCAAAAACATTTTACTTCAGTTTCTACATACAGACCAATATGATCTAAAGTGGGTCAGAACCAGTCGAATACTATAATAATAACCTATAAATATTGCCAACTTCAAATTTTCTCTTTGCTTTATTATAAAAAGTAAAGGGACATGAAAATGTTTACATTAACAAACTATAACAAATATGAACAACCTGAAATGCCTTAAGGAGGAATTTAACAACATTCTGACTATTACTAAATATTTTGTATATTTGTAATAGTTATAACGCACATGTGTAAATGATAAACCGTTAAATTGAGGCAGAATATTGTTAAAATTGCACTTGTTCTTAATACATTTCAAATTCATATTATTCACATTTTTAAGGAAACTTTGTAGACGTAAACATTATTATAATATAATTTTACTTTTTTCAGGGATATAATTTTATTGGGTCAAACTTGAGGTCATGTCAGGGGGAATATGGCCCCTGAACTAAAATGAGGTTGACACCCCTGGATTAACAGGTATTAAACAGTTTAGATCAATAGATGGTTGTGTTGTGTGTTTGGGTCTTTATGGGTTAATTATATGAATAAGAAAAACCTAACAAAAAATGAAATGGACAAAAATCATATGTAAATCATTCTAATTAGCTAAAGTTCAATTATTAGTAAAGGGGAAATTTAATGATTGCATCACCTTGGAGATATAAATGTAATCTTATCCATGTTGCAGGTAAATATAGATTTTCCATGTAAAAAAAAAACACATGGATGAAGCTTCCATGACATGGTAGTTTCAGGGCTCATGTTTGGAAACTTTGCTTTTTTTCACCAGGTGATTTTTTTGGAGCCACAATAAGAGCTTATTTAAATACAATGGTGGAGATAGAAAAGAAGTAGGGAAGAGCTAATGGATAAACATATAGATGATGGTAAATGACACTTATGAAACGTTTGGGTTCTACTACACTAGAGCTGCCTGTTTAGAATAAGAATATATTTTATTCATTCATTCATGCCCGACTAGTATTTATCATCTAAGGCTAACATGTCAGACATTAGCCCTTGGGTCTTAATTTATAACATTTTCCATTCCACTTATGGGAGATTCCCATTAAAGCAAATGAGACCAGAATGACTCCTGGAAAAAATATGTACAGACTTTGTTCAATCTTAGTCAACAGAAGTGAGCATCTGGTGGTTGTCATAAGATACGTCTACTTTGGCTTAGACTTTAAGCCATGACTGTTGCTGCTTGGTTTCACTGAACTCCTGTGGTAAATAATTGTCTTGTTAGCTCCTAAATGATGCTCTGGGTTCCATGGTGGTTTTTGGAGCAGGTCATGTAGATACAGTGAGTTTGTCGATCAGCAGTGTCAACAACACTGATGAGGTGCTGAAATTTTAGGCCACAAAATCAAAACATTGACCTAAAACACCCTGGACGCTCTACATAATGAGTCAGCGGCATCATTTTTTGTGCTACATCATTCATAAAACACAGTCATTTGATCCATTATTAATATAAAACTATTGATTAGTGTCACTTTTGCAGCTTGTTACAATGAAATACAGTAAATCACAAACTAAACACTCTTTTGTTGGCACATGTTAGAAGAAATAGTTTACACGTTACAAGGCATCAGCATCCAACAGGACTTGAACACATCCAGCTTGTCCAAAACCAAGTCATTCTGAGTAACAGGAAATTCAAGCCAAATGTATGCAGTCTTCTTGTGAAAAATGTTCACTCTGGAAAATATTTTGGACTGTCTGATAGTAGTCATAATCTCAGAAGTATGTCCAGTTCCAGGCACCATCACCATGAATCAGAAAGCGTACGGTAACAGGTTATTGAGGATCAGAACTCACATTTCTCCCTCAAAAAATGAGCTGATAAAGAGCTAAAAGAAGGTACAGAAACAGAGTCAAAGTTCAATGTACATAAGGTAAATACGTCATTTACACAAATACATTAAAAACTTACTGTTGGTAGGCTGTGGCTTTTAAGTGTTTTTCAGATTTTATTTTAGGGGCTACAAAGGATCTTGAAGAATATTTCCCTTGTGATATCAAGCCATTTATTAAATCCCATCATCCTCCCCTTTTCCCATTTTATATCATAAATGTCAGTTCACTTTTCTCCTCTAATCGTTTCCACTTCAGAGACACATTCGCAAAGATCGACAATCGGTAGCCAATATGATAAGCGATTAAGCCCCAACGCTCGTAAAAAAAAAACACTATAACTGACGGTCAATTCTAACAAAATCAAAAAAGAACCGTCAGATGTGTATCTTAAAGGTAGAACAGTGTGAACTCTGAGGATCCTGGGAACAGGTTTTGTTGCTATTCCTAAACATAAATCAACCAAATCCTAACCTTTTGCTAGATATGGCAGTGCGTTGTAATGTGTCCCATGAGAAAACACATATTTCCTTCTGACTAAAACAGAGGAGGACCATCACTTAGCTGACAGGAAACGTATACCATCTGCACTGTCATACATGAGATCATTTTGCAGATAAACAGCAGTAAATAGCACGTTGTACTTAACACAGCATGCGTGTAACTCACATGTTTGCAATAGTACATACTACGAGCTATTTCGAAACTTCTAAATCCATCTTTTTTTTTTTTTTTTTCACACAAACAAACCTTTGGTGAAAGTACATTTTATCCAATATAGATCTCACGGGTACAGATAAGGAGATATCCCTCTCTTACGCCTTTGAGAATTCAAGTGCATTGAATTTATTGCTTTTTAAAACAATGTTCACGTAAACACAAATTACAGGAAACTTTTACGGTCTCACATGCATCATGAAGAAGGCATTCAGCATTTGACCCTTGGACAGTTAAAACCACAGCTGGGATTTATAAAGGAGGAGAGAAAGGTGCCTCACTTCCCTGGTGGAAATTGGCAGATGGAATAGGTTTACGGCTTAAACATACCAAAATCATCAGCGTGTTATTTTTACTACATACTATCAACAACTTGATTTCGTTCCAGTGCTAACTATAGCTGCATTAGTCTAATATCTGACTCTGAAAACCAGCCAGCCACCTATAAATAAACAGATGTGCTCCCTCACAGCCCAGTTCCTCCCCCACACTGTGATATTCAACACGTTTGTTTCAATGTTATTTTCATTGCAACCACTGCTTCTCATTTGTGTTCATTACAACTCTTTAAATTTTTGATAAAACCCTAATTTACCTGATTGGAACTGACTGAAATAAGTGTAAAATATGTTGTAATTCTCAGCTGTTCCCATCCACATCATATCAGTCTACCTTTATTCCTTCATGGTGTCACCACATGGACATGTATGGCTCTTCTTGAAAGGAAAATAAACCTAGTGCTTAAAAAAAAAAAAAAAAAAAACCTGAATGTAGATGAAATCCTTTTAAGGAAGCAAATCTGGGTTTTTAGACGTAGAAACACAACAGTAAATACAGGTTGATTTATTATGCCTGTGTTTAGTTTATGTTTTACCACCACAAAGAAAACAGTTTTACTAATAGCGATAAAAAAAAGAAAGGAAAAGAAAAACCTTGTGAATGTCCATCTTATTTATTACATTTTACTCGTAAAATAATTCAACTAAAAGCATGTAAATGCTATTTATGAAGCTTGTTTGTGTTTAGAAGTAACAACAAGCATCTGACAACTTCCTTGAGACGTTGGGTTTGAGAGATTAACTTCCTTCAACATCCAGATAAGTCAGTTTGTTTCATAAACAGGAAATTTGTTATCTGCACTCTTATGCAATTAATTAATGTAGAGATACAGTTTCCAGGAGAATGAAGACTCTGAAATAAGTTCATTAAATGAACGGCTATATCTGTAAACTATTCTAAAGGGTCAGTTATGCCTACTCTGATAAATAATTTGATCTCTGATAGATGACATACATCTGGGTGTGCATGTCTGTTTGAAGCCCTTTCATCCTGGTGATAGAAGAGTTCTCCAGATGCTTCCTCTAGCTGATTTTGTCACTATGCGAAAAATCTGGGTCGCTATTACTTCAGCGCTATTGTTTCAGTCATTGTTTCTAGACAAAGCCATGGTAAAAATGCAACACATGAGCACAAAGTTGTCAAATGTACCTCATGAAGACAGTTTAAAGTCACCGCTAGACATAAACAAATATCTTTTGTATATATTTTCTCCTTCCCCTGTGCCCGATCTTACACGTTTCTACAGGAAGCACAATATGATGTTGACGCCACCGCATCAGAAATATGTACTACTATTAACAAGTAGGTCAAAAAGCGGGAAATGATAAAGGGGTCACTGTTGGGTCGCTTAGGAAACATCGGGAAGATGCCAAAAAATGAAGCAACCCTATTGTTTTATCCCACAGTGGAGAAACAAGGACATGTTGCTTAGCTCTTGCATCTATCATGTACTTCAAAGTGACGACATTGAAATTCATCAAGTGCCATATTGCTGTAAAACTGGAAGATATGCAGTTTCTTGATGTAACCTGTGTGCAACGTGCAAGTACAAATGAATAATTTTTGTGTTATAATAATGCACATGTCTACAAGATGTTTTAAAAGAGTGCTATTTTGCTTTTTTTTTTTTTTTTTTTTTTTAAAAAATGGGATTATACATTTTAAAACATTTCCTTGTGGTCTACATAAACTGTAATTGTCTGCTTGGGTCTGAATTCTTCATTAATTCCACAGGTCCATCTTCAATCCTATTTCTGAATAATGACACAGGAAAGGTTGTTTTGAGCGCTGGCCCTTTAAATTGAAATGAGCCACTTCACACCCCTCCCTCTCCAGGTTGTTGACCGTGCTGCTCTGTCCCCTTCAGCCACTTGTGTTCAGTAATACAACCAACAACTGGACATTTTTTGGCTTGAAGTTTGGACATATTTTCAGTTGCTGCTAAACAATTAGTTTAATAGTCAGAGAAATATTCATCGGAGGTCTTGACCTTATATGTGCAAACGTCATGATGTAACTAGTTATAAAATGTAACAAATTAAGAAGGAATTATAAAACCCACTCGATTTTTGCTGGAATGAATATCAAGATACCTTTTGCAGCACCTGGAGGGTTCAACCTTAAATGTTTAGAATTATGAGGGTCCAAATACACAAATAAATGAACCCAAGACTAATAAAAGTGGGTTTAGCCAATTATGACCCCTTTAATAAATAAGCATGCTCACGCTTTTACACAGACTCACGTCATTATTTTCACATTTTTCAGTGAAAATCAAAACCAAATATTACTAGTCCCACTAAACTCATGACTCACATTGCATTCACGATATCTATCAAAATAATCATAGTATTTTCATCCCTGTTTTTAAGGAACTTTCTTGCACACATGCACATGCACATACTGTACACTCATACACTTAAATGTTTCCTTTGCCGTGGAAGTGGGAAACATGGCAAAAGAAACTCTTTAATTGTGGTCACACTTGGCCACCCATTACGTTGCCTTGTGGTGGCATCGGGTGGCAGTAACACGGCCAAGAGACTGCGGAAACATTTTTCCCAGCATGCCTAGCCGCCAAAGTCAACAAATCATCAAATCAGCTCAACCTTTGCTTGCTTGTGATATGAGTAGCCACGACAGATTTACTATGGCAACAACATAGAGTAGGTCTAATGAGCTGCTGTCCCAGAAATAAGACCTCACTTACATTTTTAATGCACGTTCATGAGAGTCTCTTCACGAGAAGTTTATTTTACAGTGTAACAAAAGTTGGCCCTGTACTTCTTAAACAATCCTGGAGTAGAGCTGTCTGTTCACTCTGGCACGGCCATGTAGGGAAATCCTGACCAAAATGTTACCCTGTGCTAAAATTAACCTGAATAGCTCTTCTTTAGTGTCCAGTAAACGCTATTAATGCTAATACTAGCAGACACAGCATTCACTCGAACTTATTTATTGCAGTCTCTATGTCATTTTCCAGCCAATTTATCGTTGCAGCATTCTTTTTTTTTTCATCATATCCCTTATAAATAGGCTTGCTGCCATGTGTAACACAAGACAGCTGGACATGATTACCTTCCTGCTATATACTTTCATTGTATCAGCCCTCTTGGCCTGGGGTAAATGAAACCGAGCTAATGGCATCAAGGGAACCGCACGTTTCTGTTGAACTGTAGTGAGGCGAACAAAGCAGGCAGTGTGGCAGCAGCCTGGCTCTGGGTTATCACGTGTCCAACAGTGTCAACGCTCTGGGACTTTGTCTTCCTGAGGACTGTTTGGGATGCAGCTATAAAGGAACTCCTGCTTTACTGTCCAGGGTTTCCTGTTAGTCTGCAGAAAGGAGGCTTAGGTCAAAACAGTAAGTGTAAATGATTTTTAACATTTGTTTTGATGTGAAACAACAGAATAGTGGGTTTCACAACATTACATACTTCAAACATTTTTAAGTAAGTTGTCACTCAGGGCAAATTCAAGCACACAGTTTTGTCTGTTACGTCTCATAATCCCACTGAATGTGTGGTCTGGCATTAGATTCAGTAAGAAAAAATAATCACAAGAGTATATTTACAAACTGTTTAACCCAAGTCTTATGGTGACAGGAAATTTGATGAACAGAACATTCTAGAGAGCAATTATTTTGATATCAATTATGTTGGTTAATTGTTCTGTAAATTACTCAATCATGCGGTCTTAAAAACACACAGTAATATAGCTCCCACAGAATGACTGCCTGTCACCATTCCACATTAAGAAAACCAACAGTATAAATGTTGTTTAGTCTCTCTTTTATTCTCCCCCAACATAAAAGCATAAAACACTACCCCCAAAAAGAGGAAATATAATCAATATAACCAACCGACAAAGTGTTGAAATTAAAACTATGTTAATTTCACCAAAAAATTAAACTACACTCAATAACATGCACATTTTATTTTACGACTCTTTCATGGAATGAACATTCAAATGAGCCGTATCTGATGTCACAGAAAAGCTGAGAAACTACATTTTACCCGAATTACTTCTATGTATTTAGTGGTTTAAAAAGCATTAAACATTTTAGACCCGTAGATGCTTTTGGTCACCAACAGTTGTTTTGATCGTCTAGAGTTAAAGATGGTTTTGCATCATCCAATCACTTCTCAGCACATTTTGTAGCAGTGATGTTAAATATAGCGTTCTATAACTTCACTAACCATGTCTAATTTGTCTACAGAGCCTAAAAATCTCATGCACTGCATCGCTTAATGCTGCAGACAAGGATTAGGCTGAGCAAATGCATGCGTTCATCATTTCGATGGTTTAGCACTAGACAGCAGAGTAGGACTTGATGGACTATAAAATGCCCTGGTGGTTTCAAGCAAATGTTTGAGGGATATAAGATATAGGGCACATACTGGGTGGAATATAGGCCAGAGGAAAGATGGGGGGTGGGGGGCACATGAGCAGGATACTTTACGAGCTAAATTAAACGGACAACTGTTACAGGCAGGGCTTTGGTTGCCTATTTTAGCTCCTCCTTGGAGACTGCGATGCATCTACGGAGCTACACAATACCACTCATGTCATGACCACAAATGGAACTGGTTCTTGGCACAGATTCAAGGCACACGTGCACTTCACCGAAATGGGACGGCTCAAATACAAACACATACTGTACATGACGACGAACTGATGGTGAATCGTGTAAACATGTGATCACAGGCAGCGCTGTGCTAAACATCCCACAGAGGAACTCTTAAAATGGCTAAAACAAGCAATAAATCAAAAGGAATCCAGCACTTAAAGGTAACATACAGACAAATAATACTTGACATAGTGACTAATGGATGCTCTTTAGTTTATATATAGATAGATATCAGCATCTAATGTTAGCATTACACCTGTTGCATTTTATACTTCCAGACAATGGACTTTTAATAACACTATGTGCACCAATTGTAAACTGCAAAACACAGTCACACTGAAATAGAAGTGCTTTCCTGCCCCTATATAAAGTAAGAGTAAAAATATATCAATTAAAATGACAATGAAAAGCATTATACAACATGTAGGGTTGTTTAGTCAAATGGCTGATGAATCAATTGTTGCGAAACAATTTTTTAAATTTAATCCATAAAGACCCAATACTACATTTGTATGAATTTGCAAATTAATTTTTGTCTCTATTTAAGTTTTCTGAAGTGATTTATCACTATTTATTATAATAATATCCTCTGTATTTTTGCATTTTTTTTTCAGTGAAATTCTGGAATTTTCCTATATTTAACTTAATGATCATGTAGATGTTCATAACAGCTCAGTTTAAAGTTGGGGTTTATTATATCAGTTTACTTTTTCAACAAAGATATCAATAACACAACGTAAAAACAACATCCACTGTCACTGATGCAACTCCATGGGTTTTACTGGTGAATCAATGATGCAGAAGATGATAGTGTTTCCACGTTCACTACAGAGCCTCTGAATGTCTAAATGGATCATATCTGACGACCATTAAAAGATGCAAAACTGTATTTTACACCAATTATTTTAACATATTATCAGGTTTAGTCGTTTAGAAGTTATTATACGTTTTACATCAGTAAATGGTTTTGATTGCCAGTGGCTGTTTGGGTCTTTATGAGTTATCGTAGATGTATCAGACATGCAAAGCTACTTGTTTTTCATTCTGTTCCATTTGCTTCACCTCATTTAAATTTATTAACATACTACCAAAATAGCAATGAAAATATCTCAAGGCACAAACCAATCAAAAACATCTACATTCATTAATTAAATAATCAATTATCAAATACTAACTAATAGTTAAAACAGCCTTTATATATGGTCTGTTCTCAGATGCCTCGAAAACACAATTAATAATATAATAATAATATTTACACATGCAACACCCAATGGATTATACTCTACACCATCAAACTGTTTTTCTTTAAACACTATATCCGACCTAAAGCCTAAAACACCACAAGCATAAAATTTCTTCGTAAAATACATCCAAATGAGGAATTTCACTTGATAAATGACTCATTTTCATCTTCCTCACAGCCTTTCCTTTCCAATTATGGATCAATCATCACATCCAGCTTATGCCTCCCTAAATGTGAGGTACAAGTGAAGTTAAAGTCTGCATTGAGTTTATTTAAGTAAAAATAACCAAACAAAAGACCATCTGGAGGTCTGGTATGCTGTTAGCTGATGCCAATGAAAACATGTTTAAAGTGACCAACATGAAAGACTTGCATAATTTCAGGAGGAATTACTCAAGAAAAAAAAAAAAAGAAAAAGTCGGGATTGAACTATTAGCTTCTGTACTTTTTGCTCCCTGAATAACTCCAGTTATGCCCTTATGTTCTCAACATCACATGATTTACTGGGTGGAGGTCCAGTTTTTGATTTGATTTAAGATGGTGAAAGTTAAGCATGTTTGTTCCGGACCTGTTTCTCTATGTGCATTATATTGAACAAATCTAACGTTAACGGCGCATTATTAGATTTTGCCCTTAACGGAGCATATTTAAAGGTGTTTAATTTACAAAGTCAACAAATAGGGTCAACAGCTGGTCAGCATAGAATGAGTTACAAATGTAAGAGTGGCTCAGAATAGCTCATGGCACGCTTCCACAACGCTCATGCATCAGGGCTTGAGCAATCAACCCAGACATGCGGGTTTTCCATCAGGAGTGCCAGCGTGCAGCTCCAGTTGACACAACACCAGTCCACCACCCTGCTGTGACGTGAGCCTCATTCCTGTGTTTTCACTCTATGTTTTAGCAGCAAGACGGGTGGGACGGGGCCGCTGTGCCCACCCCCCACTCCCTGAGGATGCAGCCGGGCAACCAGCTGGTTTCCATTAGCATACCTCTTCGGAGGAATGGGAGGACTGGCTCATGTGGGCAGACATATGAGGAAGACGAATGATGTGATTGGTCAAGCAGACTAGACCCTGTGTCCAAGTGGAGCCAAATCATCTCTGATTATGGTGATTCTCTGCTCTAAAGTTTAGGTCACACCTACTATATGATGATAAACCGGTCTGGCGATAAGTAATGGCAGACAATCATCAAGATGGATCGTAATCTTCATGCCCCCTTTACTTTCCAGCTGCTGTACATATCTAAGGTTAACGGGCTTGTAAACAGTGCAGTAAGGCTGTCATTTGGGCACCACTCCCACACCTTCGTATGTGGCTTTCTGGCCTTCTGTTACACCCTCAATCTTACCTTTGTTTTTTCCTACTAATCAGGTGGATTTAAAATAATTACAAGGTGATAATTCACATAAAAAGAGACAAACCATTTAATAAAAAAAATTCAGTGTTGGCAGAACTTGGATCTATTGAATTAGAGGAAACATGCTCATAAAATAAAAGGACCTTTTACACTTAGTTTAACCCATAAAGACCCACAACAATTTTTGTGGTGACGTCCAAATGAATTGCTCTCTACATTTAACCATTACCAAGTGATTTATAACCATTTATTATAGTATCATTTGCTTTTTTCCCCCCAGCAAAAATCAAGTATTTTTCTTATTTTTTATTTACTGACCATGCAGATGTTAATAAAAGCTCAGTAAATTCAACGGTTATTGTATCAGAATAGAGAAAACTGAAGAAAACATGACTTTTCCAGCAAACTATTTCATTAACTTTACATAAAACAAGCACCTACATCACTGTCATTTGTCAAACTACATGGGTTTTATTAGTGAACTTATTAAACATTTTACATCAGTTGATACTAAAGGTGTCTTTAAGACCTAAACTTCAGCTACAGATTTATTTATTTCCAACATGTACAATATGTTTCAGTATCAGTGTTTTTGGCCTTTGGTCATTTACTCACATAAAACATTACCTACATAACAGGTGGGTTTCAGGTACTGACAGAATAAACCTCTCTACAGAGCTGAGGTATCTGCGGCGGTAACCACACTGTACTTCACACCTCAGTCCAGCCAAATCCAACATTTGCAACCCGAACGTGTAACATTGTGAGTAGGAAATTAGACTTCACTGCTCTGCAGAAATACCAATGACCAAAGAAAGAAATCTACAAAATGAAGGTCTTTGAAGTAACATTTGGGGTGATGAATGGTACTTACAACATTACTTACGTCAAGTGTGTTTATCTCACAGCTAGAGCGATGCCACAGACATGTGGCAGCTACGAGGTACCACTGAGCGATAATTCATTTGCCCACACACAGGCCTAAGGATGTTTGGTTCAAGTGGTGAAATGTTGAATTTACATTGAGTAGAAACCTTACCTTAGATGACCTACTCTAGGGCAATATAAACTCAGATGGAGAGAAGAAAGAATACAAGAAATGTTGGATTCTCATGAGAATTGAGGTTTACTGAGCAGACTGGATACACGCACAAGTTCCACCGGATAAGCGTTGATAACTGTGACGTGCATGAATAAAGATGCTCATTGCTACAAGATCTCTGTGCGACGTACACTTATTATAGCCCCGAAGGGTTGACGGAAGAGAGGCAGGAGTGGTAATGACGGCCCCCCTCAGTCAGCAGCCTCAGCCTCCCACAGTGAAAGCGCCTGGAGTGCACATTTAAGCATGCCAGTGAAATTTACAGGCCAGCGGTGGGCCTCCATGTTAAGGAGGTGAAGCATGTATGGTGCCCTCAGGACGAAGACCCTCTCTGTGGCTATACGGCTAAATCACAGTGGAAGACAATAGAGGGACTATGTGATGACAAAGGAGACTCTGTTTCCTGTTTCTGTCAGTTTCTGCAGACACACACTTGATGCTCATAATACCCACTTCTATTACCGAGGGGTTTCAGGAACCATCAAGCACATGATCGTTACCTTTAACCCAACGCAGCAGGGTGACACAAATAGCTTTCCTGCAGATGTCCCCTAATCTACAGCCTTTAGTTATAGAAGTAACAGCTTTTACAGCGCAACCGGCAGTGTGAGGAATGTAAATGGTTACAAATGACTTCTGAAGCCGTTAATAATTAACATAATGACTATTTTTTTTTAAACAAAGTAATACAACTTACTACAATTCATAAAGTTTTAATGACTTTCTAATAGATGCTGTAAATTTGGTAATAAAGCTGACAAGTCCTAAAATCATACGGTTAAATTAGGTAGTATTGATTTCCGAACAGTACCGAAAACCGAGTGTTGTTAAGTTTTTAGTAAAAGGTTGGTGGCTTTTACCACAGAAAGAAAACATTTTTTTGAATTTCCAGAACTCAAAACTTTTCTTATTTGATGACATGGCCCCACAGTTTGGGCAAGGTTAACGGTTATACACTATAGGGATGGAAATATTGGGACAAATCACATCTACAACTTTTTGTTGATTTGAAATATTGCCATAATAAGAATATTTGTGTCAGTTGTTAGTAATTATAAGGATTAACAGAAAATCAGTTTTGCTCTTCAGTTTCTTCTTGTGTGAGAATCGAAGAAACTAGATGATTACCTGGAGTTTAAAATGACTATTTATGGTCAGAACTTGACAAACAATTTAGACATTTGGAGGTAGCAGGTGTGAAAGGATTATAATGATGGCAAAAAAAAAAATGTAGTAAAGTAAAATGTAGTTAAACCTATTTTTTTTAAATAAAATAAATTAACAACAAACAAAAATAACCTAAAGATGAAATAAAAACATTCATTGTAATGATATTTATAGCAATACAAAGTTACATGGTGACATTTGTCAGTATAGTTTTATTGCTCAGTCAGTTTATAGTTATTAAACAACTGAATCCAGTATGTCCCAATACTTTTGACCATGACAAATTTTACAGTGAAGCATTTTGGAAAGATTGCAATCACCTACTTTTTCATTAGTAACTATGATGTATTTACTTCCTTACTCAGTAACTGTTAATAAATCAATAAGATGTAACTATTTGCTCCCTATTGCCTAATAGTCTGTGCTTTAACCTTTTGAGAAGGGAGAGCTGTGTAAACATTTTGTCTGGAAAAGTATGGACTTTGATGCCCCAAACTAAAAGCACACAAACAAGAGAGGGAAAACAGAACTCATAAGCAAATAACTCATATCACACATCAGCATCACTAGGGCAACTGTGTTCAAGGTCATGGGAAAGCAACTAAGAGATCAGCTGAGGACACAGGCAGCTCACGGTCGACCAGCACAAACAGGACCAACACAGCTCAGTCTTACCTTCACGTAGGCGGTGAAGCGCTGGCACACCTCCCTGTTGATGTCCAGACTAAGCTGCTGGCTCAGAAGGCTGATCTGAGAGCCGCTCTGACTGAAGTAAACCCGCGAAGGCTGGCTTTTTTGTCTCTTATCCACATCAGCTGTCAGGTTATACAGCAGCTCTGAGCAAACACAGAGACACTGTTACACATAATATCAACTGACAGCAATGGTTCTTTGAATTAAGATTATCTTGACAGCGATTTTAGGTATGCAGAGTTGGGTTTTCTGGTAATTGCCATCAAAACATGACAAAAATAAATTATCGTTTATTACAGTCAAATAAATGAGTCAGAGGGAAGATGGGGACATGTTTGACATTTCTTGGTCAGATCATCTGATTTTAGTTTAACTTAACAATAGTTCTTTGTGTTATGATGAGTGAGAGTGAAAACGGTGGTAATTTCAATCGATTTAAGGTCATTTACCCGCAGGTTTTCTTCTGTGACAAACTGCTTCAATGTCACATTAGACTAAACAGAAAATTCACATCATACATTAAACAAATATTCAACAAGGGTAGCTGTTATAAAAGTTACAACGTTCTCTACGCTGAGAAACTGAATTCATTGTAAAATAGCTTTTTGTGCAAATGTTTTTACAGTTTAAACAGAGACCGGAGAAGTTTTGGGAACTAATTTTCCAGCTGGTGGGGCAGAACTTGTATTACTATGAAAGCAAGCTATTGCAAAAAAACATAACACTCCCTCTGGTTCTGATTCCACCCGTGACTGTTAGTGACGCTAAGAAACAGAGCTACTTTAAAACTATTTGGACTGAAATCGTAAGCATTAAGTCAATGCTCGGCAGTGTTTCCGAGGAGCCCATATATGGGCGTGTGGTCATTTAAGCGCTGTTCCACTGAATGAATCAGCCTCAGTCTGTAGTAATTACTTCAAGAGGGTGTCATACTGGTAAAACAGTGGGAGGGGTGGCAAACACGCCCCAGTCGGACCAAAGCCTACTGTTTTCTCCATTCAGCACAGGGAATGCCATGAGCTCACTCCAGAGGAGGCAAAGGAAGGTTTCATTATGGGAGTCACCAAACACATGGTGCTACACTTTCCACGGCGTACGCCAGACGGTCAAACAGAGAGGCATTATTCCTACGGGCCACGACGTGGTCATTATGTAACAACAGTGCTCCTGCTCCCCTGGGGGGACAGGGGATGACCACACCCAAACACTAGAACAGGACTACGCCTCATCGCTCAGCTGCAACCACACCCAAACGCCGAAAGGTAAACCATCGAACAACCACACCAAGAGTCAGCGGCGAGCCGAATGTCAACCACCATGACCGTCTACAAGCACGGGCAGACTGTCCACAATGACTGTATTTATACATTTGAACGACTAAAAATATGAATAAGAGTAAAAACAATATGAATTTAACCCAGTGTGTTGTATGTGTTGTAGGTATGATTTTTTTTGTCTTGTCTCCTTAAAGAATTCTGTCAGTTACCAGGATCTTATTGGAGCAGAACTGTGTCAGAGAACAGTGTGTGAAACATTCACTTTCTTCACTTGTAAATGTATTCAGGTGTCACTTTTGGGGATTTCTTCTCACCTATTTGTCCCGGCAGCTGTCGGCCACGGAAGCGCATGCAGACGGTGACATAGAAGCAGTTTAGGTTCTGGTTGCTCTCGTGGCACTGAGGCACAGAGATGTTGATGGAGACGGGCAGGAGGATGGAGACATCCACTGTAATGACAGGCCGGGACCTGCAACCACATCAACCGACACAAGGACACGGTGTGGGACAGACAGGATGTTAAAATGACTTGGAGGTGGAAGAGAGAAAAACAGCATAGGCTCCTTAAAACACAGTAATGTAAAAGATCCAGTAACTCACCTTAACAGCACCACACTGTCAGCCATGAAAGCTCCAATAGTGACATCTGTAATAAATTACAAGCGTAATCCATAGGATGAATTAGTGAAACACAAAAATCAAATATGTTAAAATTATTTTAGGTCAGACTGATAAAACACTATCATAATAACCTATGAATGATGAAACACGCATTTTTTTCTCTTTGTTTTAGTGTAAAAAAAAAAGGTAAATTACACAAAAATGTTTACATTTACAGACTAGCCTTTAACAAAAAATGTGAACCTGAACAAATATGAACAACCAGAAATGTCTCAAGAGAATTAAGTGTAATTGTACCAATATTCTACCTGTTATTAGTTATCATTGGCGTTGCTGTGGTAATAATAACAATATAATAATTACAACAATAACAAATGTCCACTCATGTTTTCTCATATAGTCCACGGACTTTTCTATAGTTGTATCTGCAATAGTTATGGAGCTAGATCCTGAAGAAAACCACCATTACGGAAATGTGGATTTGTTCATTTCTTTGTTAGCAGCA
>JAPSES010000097.1:13222145-13266870 GCA_029822895.1 Maxillicosta whitleyi | reverse complement strand
AACCAAGGCTTTAAAAAATCAGTGCAAATAATATTGTGAATTGTTTAAAAACAAAAATGCCTTCAACTCCTCAATCTTCCCCCTCTCAAAATGTAGAAGATGCCCCAAGGTAAATTGAGAGATGCTAATGTGCTGAAGGTGTGCTGGAAAATGCGGACCCAATTTTAGGGAAACCACAGCAAAAACATGAAATGGATAATCTAAATCGGTGTGCTGGAAAACCCAGGACGGATTTTGAAAAAAAAAAAAAAACTGGATTGGGAGTCTGGGTATTGGGAATCAGATTTTTTCCGTGCCGGCCGATCCGATCCGCATTTCTTTGCTAATATCGGCGGCCGATCTGATCCAAATATCAGATCGGGACAAGTCTAGTATCATGTGATTGACAGAAAAGAAAACTTGGAATGTCTAAAAGCATTGTTTTTGTCAGTACGATCATGTAAGAACTGAAATGATTTTAGTTATTATCAAGAAAACATGGAAAATGGATAGATATCAGCTCTGAAATGAAACTCAGCTATTTTGCTATTATTATATTTGTCCAAACAAACGTACCTTTTCTCACACCCAGTCATTACCTGTCTCATCACTCTCACTCTCCTCACCTGTCGCTCTGTTTCACACACATGTCCCCAATCACTCCACACTATTTCCCTCCACTCTTCCCCTGCTTCCCTTGTCGTTTTATTTTCTAGTTACTGTCAACATGTTCGGTTGTTTCTCCTCGTTCTCCCTCCACTCGCCCGGGTACTGCCAGCTACCCCTCCTGGTTGCTACCCTCACAGACAACCACTTCTTGTTTAATTACAGCTTTCCATCGCTGTCTTGTTTCCGTGTGTTTTATGCCACACTGTTTTCTATTTTTTGTGAACTCTATTGTGGCTCAATAAAGAGCCTTTTTGTCTCACCTCGAGTTCTGCTTGTGGATCCTTACTTCTGCTTGTCACCTTTAGTTGTACCAGGCATTAAAATGAACAAGAATTTGAGGACAACAAGGGTGGTCTATTCATTTTTTTCCTGCAACTATATAATATACAGTGTCCAGCTAGGGATGTCATGCCATTTAGTTGATGACTTATTATGATAGAAATAACCATCAATAATGATTTAACCCTTTTAAGAGCAAGAACCCTTTTTGTGGGGACCTCCATAATAATTGGTAATCACCCTCTACAGTTTCAGTTGTAAAAATCAGATATTCTCCTCCACTTCATTCATTGACCATTTACAGCCATGGAAAAAAATACGAGGCCACCCTTGTTTTCTTCAGTTTCTTGTTCGTTTTAAGGCCTGGTACAACTAAAGGTACATTTGTTTGGACAAAAATAGCTCATACGAGTTTCATTTCAGAGCTGGTATCTATCCATTTTCCATGTTTTTCTTGATAATACCCCAAATCACTTAAGTTCTTACATCAATAGCTATAGCATTGTACTGCCAAAAACAGTGCTTTTAGGCATTCCATGTGTTCTTTTCTGTCTGTTTTAGTCACATGATACACACAGGAGTTCGTACTTGATTGCATAACCATTGTTTTTGGTGACTTTTGATGGTATAATCATCTTTTCCATGACTATAGTTGTTCATAGCTCAGAGTAAATTCTATGGTTATTGTGTCAAAACAGAGAAAACTGAGTAAGAAGTGACTCTTTCGGCAAAATGTATCGTGAACTGAATAAAAAGCATAAGCGTCTACAACGGGGGTGTCAAACTCTGGTCTTTGAGGGCTTGGTGTTCTGCATGTTTCAGATATTTCCCTCTTCCATCACACCTGGAAGCCATTACATCATTATCAGACTTCTGCAGAATATGACGATTAGCTGATCATTAATTGAATCAGGTGTGATGGAAAAGGGAAATATCTAAAACATGCAGGCCCTCGAGGACTGGAATTTGACACCTGTGGTCTACAACTACTATCATTCATCAAACTATCTGATCATATCTGATGGCCATGAAAAGCTGAGAAATGATTTACATGCACTGACACAATTAGGGCTTGCTTTTGGTTGGTGGCGTCTGTTTCTCATTTAGCATTAATTCTCCCCTTTCTGTTCATTTTATGCAGCTAATACACAACAGGAATATCAGTGTATAATGTAATGTATTCAAACTCATACAGAACATTACTGGCATTGAGCCTGAACATCAGAATGATTTTTTTTCTTGCAAATACGATGACATGAATGACTTAAAAATATGCAAAGCCTATAACTGAAATATAAAACGACTTAAACAGTAGAAATGACACGGGGATAGATATAAAATATAGCATTTCTATTAGTTTCACCCTGCTGAATGGAGACAGTATGACGATTATGCAAAATAAATGCTGATGACACATGTAACTGCATTAAAAATATCCTCCTGACACCCAGTAATGCATTTTTGTCCTCTGTAGGGGACAAAAGTTTAGTGGTTTTACTTAAACAATACTGTCCACTGCAGGATATTCCATAAAAATATAAATAAACATATAAAAATAATTTTAAAAAATATATTGGAAAACACTGTTATATTAATAATAATAATAATAAATCGGTTTTATATAGCGCTTTTCTTAAGACTCAAAGACGCTTTACAATATGCAGTTTCAGACCAAGACAGTTGTTTAATGAAAAAAAGCTAAAAATTTCACTTCGCTGGTTGTTAGGAGGATATTGCATGATGTAATAATTGTGACATATCTACATACAACTGCACAGAAAATAAACATTTCTGCATGGGCTCCTGTGATGCTCATTAATTGCCAGGTCATCTCAATTGATTTTGCCTGGTAAAATAAAGGTTAAATAATTGACTCTCACCAAGGTAGCTGTATCTGTGTGAGTCAACCTCTTCTTTGTTTGGGCTGTAGAAGGTGTCAGAGGTCAGGTTGTACACCTTGATTGTCCCCGTCCAGTAGTATGACCCCGGTGCCCCCATCACCACCAGCTCCTGGAAAAAAGCCACATTCATTTATTTCGACGTCTGCCTTGCCATATCCTGCTTTAGGGAAAAAAAATACACCGCTGGGTGAAGGGCTGGTTAACCAGTGACCACAAACTGGTTTACACTATCTGCTCTTAACCACAGATCCAGATGGTATGACAAATGAAGCTGTCTTTGATGTTATGAGGAGTTCAGAGCTGACAGCTGTAAAATGAGTTGTTCACAGCGTTTTGTCATGATGGTCCACAGCTATTTAAGGGACCAGAGATGAGCAATTAAGTCATAAGACGCCGTTTCCTCCACAAACACCCCCACTAAGAACACAGTGAGCACCTTATTCTTTGTGTGAAGCATCTGGCCTCCACCAGGCGCATGGACCTTGATCAGACAAGAATCAGGCTTAACAGCTGGCCATCTTTCCTTAAAATTCCTCACATTCTTTCAGGGAGGGGGGGTTAGTTCAAATGCTTTACCAGATCGATGCTGATGTTTCCATTTTGCAGAAAAACCAGGTTCAATTATTTGTTTTTTGTCATTAAAACAGTGGCTTTGTTTTTTTTGCATCCATTGTTTTCTAATGGGGATATTTTTCGTTTTAGTCTAGTTTATAAATCACAAGTTTCACAAAAATAGCCTGAACTAAATGCATTTCCACTGATCCATCCTCTCACCTCTGCATATTTTCTATTTATTGCATTAAGCAACAGGATTATTTTTATGTGTAATGCAATAAATCAATAAAACTAACCATGCATTTCTCTTTTTACATACTTATTTTGTGTATACATTACACACACTGTTATATTTGCCACTCAAATTGAATGAGAACAGATTAACCTGAGAGCATTTCTATACCTCTGAGAAAATGTTTTAAACTATTTTGCAGTCTGCCCTACTATACTATATGTTCCAAATTGAATGTAACTGGAATTTGAGACTCGAAAAGGTCCATTACTGCTCACCGGCAAACATCAGGAAAGCATTACATTTGCTAATGTATAGAAAACAAAATGTCTAAACTGCTCAAATGTACATGGTTCATATTTCCCTTTTCCCCAAAATATACATGTGTTTTTATGTCAAACTACATTTTCACTACAATCCATTTATATGTTACATCCATTTGACCTTCCTCCCACCAAATCTGCTCAGTGTACATCATGTTGTTTGCATGAAAAGTGCCAAAGTGAGACAAGAGGGAGGTCCTTGTAAAATATAGAAAGGCTTTGTGAAGCTAAGGGTGATGTCATCATTGAATGTAAAAACAGCAGCCCATTGCAGATATAGAGGAAAGGAAACACGTATTTTCTTTAACGTTTATCTGCTGGAAACACACTGGAGGTCAAGCAAGGCCATTGTAGCTTTTCCTCTGTACTTATAGAAACATAATCTCACAATTATCAGTAGTTACTCAGCTGCTGTGATACAAATGCTCATATATGTATATGTTACTGTAGAATTAAGAATCTCCAGATCATTTGGCAGCATTAAACTAAAAAATCTCCCAAACCACTTCCAAAATAAGTTTCTCTCTCTATTTAACCTTTTCTAAATGATTGATCACCATTATTTATAATATTAACCCCTGAATTTTGTATTTTTTTCCAGTTAAAATGATCTATTTTTCTATGTTTAATTGGCTTATCATGTAGATGTTCTGAAAGCTCACAGTAAAGTCAAAGTTTATCACATTAAAAGAGAAAAAAGTGACTTTTCAGTAAAATATATCATTAACTGAACATAAACCTAGTGTCTCCATCAACTGTCATTGATCCAACTCCATTGGGTTTTAGAGGTGAATCAATGTTGTAGAAGATGATGGTGTTTCCACGTTGACTACGGAGCATCTTAACATCCAAATGGGTCATATCTGATGACCATAAAAAGAAGACAAACTGCATTTTAACCCAATTATTTACATGAATTGAGAGGATTGGTGGATCAGCAGTTTAGATCAGCAGATGCGTTTGGTTGACGGTGGATATTTGGGTTTTTATGAGTTAAGGAGGATAGGAATTAAACCAAAAGGAAGACAAATTGATTTAAAATAAGCTTAATCGTCCCCTTGTACCAAGTAGTACTGACATTTTTTGGCTGAAGGTGAAGATGAATATCTCTGAGATCATCCAGAAAACAAAGTCTAGTTGACAAGCAAACAACAATCACACTGACAGGACTCACAGAACCAGGGCATTACATGGATTAAGGAGACGAACAAGCATTCTTACTGACCTCTGTAAAAACACCCGCTATCCCAGCTTGGCACGAGCCGTGCTCTTCCCCATATTTCTGCTTATGGTCTGTAAGAAAAAACAAACCACAAATTATTTCACTGTGTGCTTGAGCCAGCATTTACTGGAGTTTTTCCTGCATTCCATATGGAGCTAGTCAAAGTCTCAGTCCCATCCAAGAGGAATCTGGGGGCAGAAAGCAGACTGAGAGAAGGGGTGCAACACCGCATTCAACAAGACCCCTTACTTTTGTGGGGGGACACAGTGCTCTCAGGTTACAAAAATATTGAGCTTGGATGTGCGCAAAATGCACTGTAAACAGAGTCCCATGCAAAGTCTGTCTGGCTTTTCCACTGTTGGCAACAAGAGTGAAGGAAGGAAGTGAAAACCTGACCAGGGAGCACAATTAAGGTGTAACGCAGCCTCTAATAAAGAGCTCTGAGTCACATATCAAAACATATGTGTAACACATTTGTATGAGTCAGCTTAAAACTTCATAAGCAACATTATTTTGCAGTTGGGTCATGTTTTTTTGATGTTGTAAAGCATGTACAAAGGAGAACAACCTAAATGGATTGGATTTACTACACTCAAAATAATAGTCACACAATTTTCCTACAATGTAAGAAGTGTTTTCCGTCATATCATCTGATTTTTGGATCACCGCAAACATATTAAACCTTTATGAAAGTTCTTTATGACGGATTCTCTTTTGCTGAAAGGTGTTCAGGGATTTCAAATTCTCTACAAACGCTGAAGAGAATCCTCAGTGCATCACTTATTTTAACACTGAGTGGAACAAACACTTCAGCGCTCTCCTGCTACTGGTCTTCAGTGCCAAAGCATCAACCAGAGGCAAAACACAGATGTGGGGCTCAGCAACTGATGATGCTGCTGACTGCAGAGATCACATACCATGACAAAAGCTAAACCACAACAGAGAGACACCAGACTAATGAAAAGCAGTCCCAGGACGATTAAAAGTTCAATAAGTAACATATGTGGAACGGTTGACATGTATTAATTGTTTTCACTACTGCCAAAAATCTGAATATACCTTAAAAAGTATCATCTTTCCCAATGTATCTCTTCCACAAATGATAACAGCACTGCTCTCTACGCACGGGACTGTGTTTTTTCTGTAAAAATCATTATGGTTATCTCTTTTTTGCTCCTGTACAGCACCAACAGTTATATAACACCAACTGATACTGATACAGAGGAACTTTACTGATCCCCAGGGGAAATTCACAATTACTATTACTATTATTATACCATTCACTAATGTAGAAATGCAGTGTAATATTCCCAATAAAAGACCAGGTTCCAGATCAACAACACAAAGTATGAAACATATTCACCTTTATAGGGAGGGTAAGTACATTCTATGAAAAATTTAGACACTGCCCCCCCCCCCCAGGATGTACCTAATGATGACCTTAGATAAATGCAAAAAAATTATACTCTTGTTCTGATCCATCCCAAAATTAATGATTTTTTTTTTAATAATTAGGGCCATATTTAGGATCAAAATTAGGACATAAAAACTTACCTAGGTGTCAGTGAATTTCAGCTGGAAAAAATGGCTTGAAATTGTCTTATACACGGCTATAAATAAAATAAATTTAATGATTCTAGTGTTTTTTGTAATCCAGAAATGTAGTTTTTTAATGAATTGGCAGTGTCATTCCAGGTTTTGCGTGTAACCTGTTGTGTCCATTTGTGTTACATTTAAATGCATATAAATTTTGCAACACCGGCTATTTTTCTGAAACATTCTGCCTTACATAATTAGTACTTGCAAGAGAATGAAAAGATATTAGAAAAATAGTAGCGTGTAATTTTCGTCATCCTTTTCTCCATGTTAGATTTTTGTATAAAAATATAAAAATGTGCTTTATCTAAAAAAAAAAAGTTTCTCTTTTTATCTCAGTAAATATTTATTTTTAAAGTAGACCCAAAGTGCCTCCAAATCTGCTTCACAACATTAGTCGACATTTGGTTTGAATTTTTAGCCCATCCAGTTTTTTTAGAGACCAGTTTCATAGAAGCACCCATACATATGTGACACATTAAATACGTGTGATTCTTTCACTTTGTTAAAAAAAAAAAACCCTCTCACAAATAATAGCAACCATTGTAGCTCAGGTAATAGGTAAATTTATTTATTTATTTTGTGTTTTTACACTCTTGGTTTATGTATATATATGGACTGATGAGCTGAATGTGCGTCTACATTGTCTAGACCAGGGGTGTCAAACTCATTTTAGTTCAGGGGCCATATTCACCCTAATGTGACCTCAAGTGGGCCGGACCTGTAAAATAATAACAGTGAAAAAAGTAAAATTATATTATGAGAATGTTTACATCTACATAGTTTCCTTAAAAATCTGAGTAATGTAAATTTAAAATGTTTTAAGAATAACAAGTGCAATTTTAACAATATTCTGCCTCAATTTATCAGTTTATCATTTACACTTATGCATTACAACTATTAAAAAGCACACAAAACATTTAATAACAGGTAAAATTGCATAAGACATTTCAGATTGTTCATATTTGGTCAGATTATTCACATTTTTTGTAAAAGGAAAGTCCGCTAATGTATACATTTTCATGTAAATTTTACTTTTTTACAATAAAGCAAAGCGAAAATTTGAAGTTGTGAATATTTATAGGTTAATATAATAATATTCTACTGGTTCTGACCCACATTAGATCATATTGGTCTGTATGTGGAACCTGAATTAAGAAGATTTTGACAGCATTTATTGTTCATATCTTCAGTGTAATTTTTGCATTTCACTTATTCATCCCACGGGCCGGATCGGACACTTTAGCGGGCTGGATTTGGCCCCCGGGCCGCATGTTTGACACCTGTGGTCTAGACAGACCACACACACACACACATTCAATATTCAACGCACACCAACAAGATTGATTGAACATACATTATCTCTGCAAACATACTTGAGAAACAGTGGTTTAACTATGCCTCAGGTGCTCATTTTTATGTTTTAGATCTTCCAGTGGATACAGTATCTGCATAATGTGAGAATACATTGTGTTAAGCTGCAGATGCTCATGATGCTGTGCTTGTCCGCCACAGTGAATCTACTTTACCTTCATAACAGGGAATGAGCGGCATCGTCCTGCCTTGAAGAGTCGGGGAAATGATGGAGCAGTATCCATGGGGAAGGATATGCTCTGAGTCGTAGAAGACATTTTTCCAGCGGTGAGCACAGGCCTGTGAGGGACGACAGCGGAAGACAGATTCAACTCAGTTAATACACAAACACTTCAGGCTGCAGGCGTTCCTCTAACATGCTGATTGTTTAAGCCCCTTTCTCACCAGGCTGGAGTCAGTGCGTCTCTGTGGCTGTCATGATCGTCAGTAAGAGGGGGAATTAAAACCCATCCAGCCCTGACCGTAACAGCCATGGTCTGTGGTGTGAATATCTCAGATCTGTGTTTCCCAAACACCATTTAATGTTCAATGATAGAGAGAGTTGACAAAAAAAAAAAAAAACCCACATTAACCCATAAAGACCCAAACCCATGGCATCTACTGATCTAAAATGTTTAATAACTTCTGATCCATTAAATCTAATGATAAAATTGAAATAATTACATCTTTTCATGGTCACCAGATATGACTCATTTGGACTTTCCGAGGCTCTGTTGTGAACGTGGAAACACAATCATCTTCTACAACATTGATTCACCAGTAAAAGAGTTGGATCAATGACAGTTCAAAGATTCAAAATGTTTATTGTCATCTGTAGAGTAAAGAAACAGGTTTCCCTGTACAATAAAAATCTTACTTTGTCACCCACACAGAATGCCACGAGATTAAGATAAGTATAAAAATGTAAGATATAATGTATATAAATAATAAGAAGGATAATTTTAATAGAATAATTTAACTAGGAAGTTACACAACTATATTGGCATTTAAAAAAAAAAAAGTCATGTAGGAGAAGAAGAGCAGATATAAAAATATAAACTACTGTTACAAAAAGAAAAAATATATATTTACATAAGGTGCAAGATCTGATAATTGTGGAGGTGAACTGAGGTAATTGGTTTACATCATGTGCAAAAATGTCTGAGATAAGTGAGCAGTTAATGAAGACTTTTGTTTTATCATTCATTTAGATATAATGTGGCTGAAAAAGTCACTGTTTAATCAGTTTTCTCTATTTTAGATATAATAAACCTCTACTTTAAACTGAGTTTTTATGAACATCTACATGATCAGTAAATTATATATAGGAAAATACATGATTTTCACTGACAAAATGCAAAATACAGAGGATAATACTATGATTAATACTGATAAATCACTTAAGAAAAGCGAAATATAGAGAAACATTATTTTTGGGAAGAGCCATAAAAGAAGCTCCAGGTCTTTAAGGGTTAACTCCATCATTAAAGTGAAAATTAAAAGGTATATATTTGTCATCTACTTTTTATAGACAGCTGAAGAGGTGATGGGTGAGGTTTAGTTTCTGTTTGACAGATGTCAGGTACAGTGGGAAAAAAACAGACTTCGAACATAGTTTGTTATGTTGCTGCTGGAATAATATGACTTTCTCAAAATAAAACATTCCACAGATTGATAAGAAACGGGAAAAATAGAGAGTAGATTTCAAACAGTGCAGAAGTCAAGCTGAATAAATGTGTGAATGTGGTAATAATTCACCCCCCCTGGGGAATGGTGGTGGGGCTCCCTGTGGCTCTGGGGACAGTGTTGGACGCTCCTCTGCATACAAAGTTCAGCTCATTTCCCCTTGAACTGTTTAACTCCACCACCGGTCCCTCTTACACACACAAAAACAGCCCGTTTAAATGAATCTAAGAATCTGCAGATTGTGGCTGCACATAAAGCGTCAGATGACTGTCTGGAAGGAAGATACTATGTTGAGAAACACTTGTGTTACAAAGGACAGTTTGGCCAACAGTTGTAGAAACTCCAGTAAAAACTTTTCCTCCTGAGTAGGAACAGATTCTTAAAGGAAAAAAAAAATCAGCTGACACAAACAAAGAAAAAAAAATGCTCTTAGGTTTCCAAGCAGCAGCTGACAAGTTCTGTTGAAGCAGCAAAAGAGGCTTTTATATTTTATGTTTTTTCCTCTACTCTGACAGAAGACGACCAAATATGGAGCCTGTGCTGCTGTCATATTCCTGTTCATTTAAAGACTTCGCCGGATGCAAACAGGTCTATCTAAGATTAAATCACCACCGTACACATCTGCCAAGCAGCCGTTTCCCTCCTGTTGCACAGAAACGTGAGTTCATTCAAATGAGATGAAAAAAAAAAACAAAAAAACATCACTGCAGTAAAGCAGAGCAACACGTGGCTCTGAGCAGTCAGCACATTTCTTTTATCGTAACCCAGGCTTCAGCTAAAAGCTTGTTGTTATACAAGTGAATGCTCAAATTCCCAAAACTGACAAGTCCAAGAAGTCTACGGATTCTGACTGACTGACTAGTAAAGCCAAGGGTAATGGTTTGAAAGTGATGCCAATACATTCCACAACATTAAAGAAATGACCAAAGATAAACAGTGTGAAAGGAATAGAGGCCAAACAGTTATCTGGACATCTTCAGAGAAAGGAATTCTGTTTTTTTTGAAGTCCCACAGAAGGAGCTCAATCAGCAACAGGTATTCAAGCACATTCACACCTGGCACCGGGTGTTTTTCACTGTGGGGTCAAAGCCTCGTCCACTACCGCTAGCCTTCAGACTGTCCTACAAGGCCGGTAAGTCCCTCACTACGCCCAGCACAAGGTGAGCGTTTAATGTAAAGCTGCCCTTGGACGGGACCACCGCAGAGATGCTGAAGACTAAACAAACTCTGCCAGCTGCACTATGATCTCTGTGCAAACACACACTCAAGCACCTCTGGGATTAACACCACAAGATACTCTTGTGATTTTGCACTTTTTATAAGCACCGATCCACCTTTGACAAGCCATGTTCAAAATGTTTCTTTGAGCGCCAAACACAAGGTAAATGTTTTGCATTATTATGTAACAACACAGCACTTTCCAAATCTGTCTGACTTTAGTTGTTACTCTGGCTCCAAATCAGAAAAAAAAAAAACTGTCAAAGTCAGTCCTAGCAGTGCAGGTCTTCCAGCGTTAAAACATAACACAGAAAGAGGAGAGTTTTCTGCGAAGACAAGGTTTGTAATGTTGAGACCAGCTGTGGTTTAACAGTGTGGTTCATGGCAAGACATTTGTAACAATGATGGTGGTATAATTGCGTCTGTTTTATGGCTGTACATGGTTCGCATTAAACAATTCGACTGAGGCGTTTTGTCCCTAAACTCACCAGTATTTTGCCGTTGGCTTTGTCCTGGCGGGCCAGGCTGACCCCCATCCACTCATCATCTCTGTCTCCTTGGCACGTCTTCCCACACGACTCTCTCGGCTTGTTTCCTGAAAGACAATGAGGGCAGTTTACAGACATTGAGTCATCGTGACAAGGAAGCAAATAACTTACTACTTTAACCATTGTCAGCTTTCAGGTCCCTGACATTTAGTCTCTGTTTCTGCTGAGTGTGCGAGTGATATTAAGAACTCTTTGACTTTCTGCACATAAAACATTCATTGAGACAGCTTTTAAGTGTGGCATTGCATCTGTTTTACAGTAAACATGGAAATCTGCACTTCATTTCTATAACAAACAAATCATACAGAAGATACATTAGAACTTTTTAAACTGAGAAGTAAATATGTTGAGAGGGAAACTACACATTTGCTAAACAAACTGTATGAAATCATTACATATCTCTGCACTTGTTGCTCTGGAGCTTCTTACGACTCTCTGAGCCAACACAAATGCCAACTCCAATCTGCAATATGATAACATGAGCTGATAAATCACCTTGGCTGATTTATTGGTCGGGCTATAAATAGTGAATTCAACCATGTGGGTGTGTTCACATCTCCTCACCTAACACTGTCACATTCACATTTAGTGTGACAGCAAACTGGAGCACTGACAAAAGTAAAGCTGTGTAGTATTGTTTATTTCCAAAAGCGAGATATACTTGTTATCTGTTAATGTGTATCATAAAAACAGTTTGTCATTCTGTTAATATTAGGGACTTTGAGCATTTAATTCAGCGTCCAGTAAAGCATCATCTCGCATGACTAAAACACATATTTTAATAAATGAAGATTAAGCCGGTTCCCTTGTGTTTTATTCTACTTCCTGTTCAAAATAACTGATTTAATACAATGGCACGCAGCTCTAAGTGTTTCTCTGTGTCACTGTGTTGCCGGTTCCCTGAGGCCCATCAGGGTTCACCTCCTCTGGCCCATGTGGTTCAGTGAACGCACCACACATTCACTTTATAACGACTGTTTTTTCTGTGACACATTGACTGAGCACAAGGTTAATATTAAAGCCCTGCACCCCAGATACTCTTGACCACAAGAACAGATCCTGGAGGTTGAGGCTCAACTTTTTGGCTCACATGCTTGGAAAATATTAGTAAAAGCATAAATCATATTTATCAAAATATTTATGGGGGGGCTCTGCAGTGTGCACACAGACCCCTCTTGTGTCTTGTACATGTCCCCATACAGCAGGTTTGGTGCTTAAAGAACAACAGTGACACTGTTAAAAGCAGTATAAGGCTGTATTATTCTGATAAAACAAAACAGATGCTTGGGGAGTTTATGCAGTGTGGACATGAAAAGGCTGCAGGAGAGCCCAGCCCACAGGCGGGAAAAATGTACAACACACAGTGAACTTTGCTATGAAATAACAAGTGTTTATTTCTGAGAAGGACCTGTTAACCCTTTATCGAGCAAGTGACTATTTTTAGTAATTTCTGCATACATTACAAGACAATGACAGCAACAGTTCCAGTGAGGACAGTGAGTCAACAATCTAAGGTCCAATGTGGTCTACAGGGTCTGTGAAGGTCCACCTGTGTGTGAACAGTGAGTGGACCTGCTTTGTTAGGTACCATGGAGTAATGGTACTAATGTAATGATGAAGAAATGGTACTAATGTAAGGAATGATGACGTAATGGTACTAATGTAATGAATGATGTTCAAAGGGATCATGTGGATGTGGACAGGTGTCTGGATCAGCAGTTATGTTGGTCTAATGTTATAAAAATACATGTTCCTTTCACCATACATGTGGTTTCTTTGTATATGTTTTAAAATAAATATACTTGTATACTTATACTTGGACTTTTTTTCTAACTTATGGGCAAATAATCCAATATGGTAACCGGATTAAACTTGACTAACAACATGACAATATATAGTTTTTTTTTATTTCACAAAAGTAATACAGTCTTGTTATGTCTCCCAATAACACACTAAGATTAAAATGTTGAATTTCTGAGTATTTCTTTCTTTATAGTGCCCCATAAAGTGTTAAGTCAAAATGTTGCATGGGTTTTACAGCCTGAATTGTTGTATACATATATATAGGTAACATTATAAGTTGTTATGTTGATGCTGTGGTGACTGACCTCTTCCCATGTCCATCTCAGTGCAGCGTCGTTCTGGATTGCTGTGAACTCGACACTTATATACAGCTCCAGGAGAGTGGACAGAACTACTGTAGGTCGAGTTTGCCCTCGGAGCCCCTACTAATACCCTGCAGATACGAGAAGAGGATATAACAGAGTTCCTCCTTCGGGTACCTTACAGTAAATCTAACATCTTTAATTCAGGTTTTGCATAAAAAAATAACTATTTCCTTGCAGAAACTCTTAAAATGCATTATAAAATGTAATTTCCTGCAAAATGTGACATTTCTGACTTTATTCACAGGTAGTGAATGCAACCACTGCGCTGAAAGTTCACAATAAACTTCACTTTCTGCTTGGAAAAAAGTGTAAATTGATTGCATCCTTAAAAGTTACCAGCATCATTTCCAGGAACAGTGGACTCACCAGCGTGTGTTGTCATGATAATGCTCCAGCACAGAATAGCCAAAAAAACTAGAATTAGGTCCGCGGAACACCAGGGGATGTTCTAAGTCTATATTGTAAGAGTACGCCACTGAAATGGAGAGATAGACGTAAAAAACATTTTGTACTCCCGTTTTTTGTTTCCGATGTGGAGCCATCCCTTTGCGCATCATGCGTAATAGCGCGGTTGAAGTGTCCAAAAAGGAAAAAAAGAAAACAATAAACTCTCTAGTGGTTAAACTGTTAGAAAACTATTTTAAAGTTATTTTTTCGGGTCTGGCGCAGCTTGTAGACTGTGATGGCATGAGTGAAGGCTTGAGGAAGAAAGTTAACGGTCCGGTAATAGCGGTGCGTCAGCTTCTCTCCATTCTGTGTCAATCTGAGAAAGTTGTTGCTCTCAGGCTCCCTGTCGTGGAGATAAATGCGGTCAGCTGCGGGAAGTTACCACAGGGGAACCAGGCTGCAAACCGGAACTGGTGAGGAATAATGATCAGAATAAAAGCTCTAATGGTGGTCGCATGGTAATAGCTCAGTGGGGAGTTTTATTGTGAAAGGGCTGGGAGGATTTTTTTTGGGCTTCTTTCATTTCTTTGACATCAGTGACTGGGTCATGGAGAGACGTGAATGGTTTTAAGGCGCGAGCATCACATTTCAGCCGTGGGCTTTTGGGGCGCAATTCACCAAAACTGAAGGATGAGGGCGCACTGCTGCCACCTAACGGTAACCAAAGGAAACGCACAGTACACTCATTTACATATGTGTGTAAAGATGTGGCTTTTATTCACAATACACAGGGAGGAGAAAAGTTATGATGATCCCATGACTAACAGGGGCCCCAAAGATTATTAACCTATCAACATAAAAGAATCTTTGCTTCATAAGGCGCTAATAATCATGTTCGTTGTATTGTCTTAGTATTGTTTGGTTATTGGCAGAAAAGAATAAAATCCAACCTCTGACCCCTGCTCCCCCTCTTCTTATTTCATGATATGGTTTGGTCCAGGTGCCAGAGTTCCTAGCTGATTCTAATAAATACACCACTATCCAAAAAAGCAAAACATTACCCCACCCACTGAAGGGGAGACCAGGTGTTTTTGGTTCGGTTAATTTCTTTGCCTGGTTGTTAACGCTAGCAGCAAAACTATTGGTCGAACTCATGCTAAATTTTATATATTGCCAGTGAATAGAAGTGGTTAAATTTTGGGAAAAGTATGTCAAAGTGTGAATTTTTTTTATATCCCCCCCATTTACTTATAATGGGTGAAATGTGAAAATATCTGTAGCAGCAAAACTACTGGTTGAACTCATACTAAATTTGGTTTATATATTGCCAGTGACCCAGAAAAGATGTGGTTATGTTTTGAGAAAAGCATGTCAAAGTGTCAATTTTTTATAAATAAAAAAATAATCATTCCCCCATTTATTATAATGGGAAAAATTTGAAAATGTCTGCAGCAGCAAAACTATTGGTTTAATTCATACCAAACTGGATTTATAGATTGCCGGTGACCCAGAATAGATGCGATGACATTTTGGGAAAAGTAGGTCAAAGTTAAAATTTATTGATTTTTTTTTTTTTTTTTTGGCCTTTTTTTTTCTCCCATTCACTCATAATGGGCAAATTTTCAAATGTCAATAAAAAATCAATTTTGTTTTAATTTACTTCAGTCTTGGCACATTTATAGAGGCAACTGATACGCTGACATCAGCACATACATAGACATGATGACATCAGCTGGATCCATACCACCACTTGTTTGTATTTGTTTATCAGTAGAAAACAAACCTAATACTGTTCATTAATGTTAAATGTAATGCACGGCTTGTGTTTTTCTCATCAGTGTTTCACAAAAATCATAAAATATATTAGCAGAAAGTTAATCCATGCCTGCACAGTGTTATATTTTTAGGGTTTGCATCGCCTGTGGTATTGAAGTGGTGAGGCCCAAAGTCATATTAGCCCCCAATCCCTAACAGCCCCTCTGCATACAGTACTGTGCAAAAGTCATTACAACCATTCTCCATATAGTATATCCATATATTTATTTTTTTTATTGGTTTATTTGGTAAGAACAGTGCACATCAATGTACACCATTATTGAGGCAAGATTAGATGTAAATAATGCTGGATTATAAATAATATACAACCACAGTCCCTGGACAGGTACTAAAAAAACATCACAATTAAAACATACAAATAGAACTATAAAAGAACCACACAATAAAGGGTTAAGAGTCAACTGTTTGAGTAGACTTTGGAAGCTGGGATATGTGGAGCATTCCCTTATTGTGAGTGACAGACTGTTCCTGTATTTAGTTCCCAGCTTAGAAAGTGTGTTTTGTACAAAACTTGTTCAGGAAATATGCAGGTGGTATCGAAACAAAATCAATAAACACTCTGGGATGTTGTGAAGGAAGCTTTGAAAAATACCAGAGCACTACTGCCACACTGCAGACAAAAAAAATAAGATTTTAAGAAGTCATATTACAAAAACAAAGTCAGTTTATTTTATGATTAAAAAAATCTGTTTCTGGGAACAATGTTCCCAAACACTGAGCATTTCATTGTTTATGAAAAACTTCCTAAAGTATGATTCACAGAAATGTGCTACATTACTCATTATTGCAAGTGACAATCAGATTGTTTCTCAGATATTTCTCCTTTGTGAATTTGCCATAAAATTACACCGTAATTCTCCAAAACTTATTGAAAATCTTCAGTGTGGCCCTGATCCTCCTTGTGTAATATATATATCCCAAGATTATATGCCAAGTAAATGTTCAGATGAAACAAAAGTGGAACTTAAATGCACCAAATATGGATCATTACCTGTAGAAAGTACTTAGTTTTCATGTCCAACACAGAGTACATATTTCCTGCATTTTAAAAAAAGAAACTGACAATGTGTGGTCATTACAACCCTGCAAAAACAAAACATCTCCATAGTAACATGTAAATACTGCAAGGGTTTTAACTTTCGTTCTTTAGTGAAAGCATCCACCACAACTACCACAGTTTCCTTGAAAATCAGCACAAAATGACAAAGACAAATCTATTGCGTCTCTGAATTCTATTGTTGGAACATTTTTGTTCTAGTTTCACAAAATACAAAACGCTGATATGGTTTCTTAGGAAAAAAGTGACATCACATAAACACTGTCCACCTTTTACTCATGTCGTCCTCACAGGTCACAGTCTTATTAAGACCATTTGACTTGAAACAAAGTAATGTCTTATGTCTGGTTCCCACATCATTAATATTCTAATCTCTCTCATAATGATACTAAAAACATTGAAAACTTTGCATGACTTTTATATCAGTCTTTGTGGTTTATAGATCAAAGACAAAGATCAATAAAGGATGTCTGGTGGCGTCTGCATTCCACTCATCCACTCAGGTAATCATAGCATTTATCACCTGGAACTAATGCTCAATAGTATAAAACTGAGCAGTGAGATAAGACATTGGATTTAACACAGAGGAAGCAGTAAGAAAGATAATTAACATAAAGGACTGACAAATGGTGTTCTGTAAATAAGATTTAATTTGTGAGTCTGAAAATGTATAGCAAGTCATATAGTGCCCTATAATACAGTTTTAATCATCAGAGTACAATTTACAGTTTTGCAATTTTGGGATTCTATGTCAGTGTCAACAAAATAAAAAGCATAGAAACACTGTGTCAAACAAACAAGGTCCAGAGGCCGGTATCTTAATGTGGTGCGAGAACACAGTTAAAGGGTCGTTTACAGTTTTACAGAGGAAGTGATTCAGACAACAACAGCAAAGAAACCTAAGAATCAACTGACCATCAGCTTCCAAAAGTAATAATAACGAATCATATATTGCACAAGCCAATCTTTGTACACAAACTAAACAAAAACTATTCATCTTCATCTAAAATATATATTTATATATTTATATATAAGTATAAATTAAAAATTTCAAAGTAAAAGCAGATTTATGGAAGATTGGTGTTCCTGGCATGTTCTCGATTTCCCTCATATTATTAGCTATAGTCACACATACGTCCCCACACGCACACATTACACACTTATGTCCCAGCATGTGCTCATACACACATAAAAACACCCACACAAACACATAAAAAGACAAGAAATGCAGAGAGAAGGGCTTGATCAAATCCTTGGCAGTCTTCCCCTTCAGCAGTAGCAGCAGCAGCACAGCAGTATAATTTCATCCAAATGTACCCGGAACCATCCTGACGCTCATCGTAACCAAGTCTGTGGAGCAACACACACACACACACACCTCAGTCAGCTGCAAACGGTGCCACGCAGGATGTGAAATGTCATGTCTACAGCCATTTTCACGGCAACGACTGTGATGCTTTCAGTGTCATTTAAAACATTAAACCGTTGCTATTTGTCAGTTTCCTGCTGATTATCAATACATAACAGTTCTCATCATTTGAACTTAAATGAATTAGAGTAAATTGAGTTTAATGAAAACAGATGCTCACAATTGTTTTTGAGTCTTCTTTGTCCAAAACCTTTTGGGCTTGGTCTGGAGGAAACTTGAGCATGGAGGTAATCACTTTGGCCATTGTCTGTGAAGAGCAAAAAAGGTACAAATTCACAGAAAAATCTGGAATGTGTTCATTATGACATGACTTTTGATGGTTTCTGCAGTTAAAAATAAGTCATATTTAAAAGGAGAGATATTTTGCTTTTTTTTTTTTTTTTTTTTAATTGAATTATGCATTTTCAAACATTTCCCTGTGATCTGCATGAACTGTAAATGCTCTGCTTGGGTCTGAATTCTTCATTAATTCAACTCCTCAGGTCCATCTTCAACACTATTTTTGAGCAATGGCAACAGAAAGGTCGTTTTAGAGTGCTGGCCCTTTAAATGCACATGACCCCGCCCCCTCCAGGTTGTTGACTGTGCTGCTCTGTCTTGTTCAAACAACTGAACATTTTAGGTAATCAGCTCCAAGTTTGGATATATTTTCAGTTTTTACTACAACCACTGCTGCTGATGAACAATTATAGCGTACTCTGAGAAATGTTCATTGGAAATCTTGACCTTATATGTGTAAATGTTGTGATGTAACTAATTATAAAACATAAAATAAGGAATTAAAGCAGGTTGTAGAAACCCACTTAGTTATAAAAATAGCTTTGCAGCACCTGGAGGGGTCAAATTCAATCTGCATGAACTGTTAGGGTCCAAATACACAAATAAATGTACAAACAATGTATACAATTGGGTTTAGCAAAATATGACCCCTTTAACACATTCAGAATTAATGCACTGAAAGAACTTAGAAAGTTATCTGTGTCTGTCTGTGCCACATTTTTGCAGGAGGACACGACTTGTATGACATTTAAGGTCATAAATGAATCTTGGGTCGTGTATTACTGAGGTTTACACACTAAATAGAGAAAATACAGGAAAACGATATTGTGTTATGTTACGTATTTTCTGAGAACCATTTTTAGGTTGTTCCATTGCTGTGCATCTTCAGTGTCTTTACATGTAAGTACAAAGGGCAGCAGGCCTTAAATTTGTAATTTTCAAAAAGCACTAAATAATTTTTTGCACATTTTTAAGACATCCTAAAGCCTGAAAGTCATCTTATAAATTCACTAGAAATTATACTTAAGACCTTTAAGGATCTGCAGAAACCCTGTCTTTACATACTTGTTTTTTCAGTACTCCAATTACTTTTACACCAGATGGATTTCGACTACTACCTGTGACATAATGAAATAAAGCTTGTTTTGAGATAATTAAAGCCCTACAAGACCAAAAAAAAGCATTATCTGCATAATCAAATCCAGGCCTATCTGCTAGGGTACATGCGTTTCCACATAAACACAGAGATAATCAGAAACAGGGCTGCTGTGTAGGAAACCTAACCGCTCCACTAACACTAAACAAGGCCAGCATGGCTCGAAATGGCAAATCTGCGTCATGCAAGATGTATGTGCTCACAGGCAGCCTGGGGGACATCCTCCACACAGGGAGGTCTGCCATGTTGCCATAAAGACGTTTTGCTGGAGCTGGGAAAATCCTGCTGACTTTAGGCCAATATTAATTAGGGCGGTCACTGCTAATTTTTGCCCTGAGAATGTGGATATGAACATGAATTTTATGAGACTTTCCAAATAGTCTCACATCATACAAGTCATTACCTCCTCCTGCAAAAAATGTGGCACAGAGAGACATGGATAACTTTCAATTTTCTTTCAGTGCGTTGATTCTGAATGTGTTAAAGGGGTCATATTTTGCACTTTTATTAGTCTTTGGTTGATTTATTTGTGTATTTGGAACCCTAAACTTTAACTTTGAACCCTCCAGGTGTTGGAAAACTATCTTGATATTCATTCATGTTGGCAAAAACCAAGTGGATTTCTGCAACCTGTTTTAATTCCTGTTTAATATGTTGTTTTATAGCTAGTTACATCACAACATTTTCACATATAAGATCAAGACTTCTGATAAATAGTTCTCCAAGTACGACATAATTGTTTATTATTAGCAGCGGATGTAGTCTGAAAATATGTCCAAACTTTGAGTCCATTACCTAAAATGTTCAGTTGTTGGTTATATTAACATACACAAGTGGCTGAATGAGATAGAAAGTAAAGCCAACAATCTGGAGGGGGCGGGGCATGAAGTGGCTCATGCATTTAAAGGGCCAGCGCTCAAAACGACCATTCTGGTGTCATTACTCAGAAATAGGGTTGAAGATGGACCTGTGGAGTTGAATTAATGAAGAATTCAGACCCAAACAGAACATTTACAGTTTATGTAGACCACAGGGAAATGTTTTAAAATGTATAATTCCATTAAAAAAAAAAAAAAACAATATATCACTCCTTTATGTATAATGTAATAATGCAAGATGGGGAAAAAAAGTTACTTTTGTTTCGCGTCCCATCATGTATTCAAAGAGAACCTTCCTCAGGTATTCCATCTCAGTGGCTTCTGACAGTGCATCAGAGCTGTTGTAACCAGGATCTGAAAAAAGGACACATTTTAATATACAGGATCCATTCAGACATGTGGTTAAAAGGCATTTAAACATGAATATGATGCAAATCTGAAGTCATACCTCAACCTTTGAAATGTAGTTTGTAATATACTTTTGTGTCAATATTGTTTTAAAACGGCAATGTGTAGTATTTCTATTTTGAAGTAGGACAAAATGATCAATTGACAGTTTAGAATATATATATATTTGAGGTTATGTCAAAGATGCCAGTGTCCTGAATTAAAAATATATGAACTAAATAGAGTCATATAGACAGTCCAGTGGATTTATGCAACACCACAGTACCTTTGACCGAAATGTGAGAAAGTGACGAGATGGGTTGAGAACCACTAAGAAAGACCTTTTAGAATCAAAGAAAGTGATGAAAGCACTATGGTTTTCACCACTGGACACAGCTCTAAATGAAAGACACAGAATTTTATACAAAAATGACAGTGTTTTGCCTGCACAGGTGAGTTTGGTTATGCAGCTATAATGGTATAACGTTATTACATGATGCTATTATCTTTAAGTTGCTGTTTGTTGATCCAGGGTTCAGACTAATCTGACAGTTCTGACCTTGTTTGGATGATTTAAAACAGATCATTAGAGCAGCTATTGACAACACAAACTATACAGAAAATGGATTTGTGGTTTTACTGTGATTGTTTTGTCTAAAAACAGGGCTAAGCTAACACAGCTGTAATGTAAACTATCAGCTGATGCAACATATGAAGATTATAAGACCCTGTTATTTTGACTGACTGTTAAATAACCGGCTATATTTGTATGAATATGTTTGTATGTTTGATGAACAAATCTTGATGATGCCATAATACAGATACCATAATAATGGGTCATATCGTCTGTAGATACATAGCAATGATTGGTGGTTTTGGTAGTCTTAAGTATGTTCTAGTAGTCGACTTCCCCTTGATGTTGGGGGTTTTGAATATTAATCTGACATACAACGCTTTTAAGCAGTCTTTAACTGACATCACTTCAGGTGAAATCTTGTTAAAATTTTAACCGTCATGTTTATATCAACAACAGAACAATTTATATCCTGGTATGTGTTTAAATTCAGCAGAAAATCGTAGCAAAGGAAATAATGGCACGCCTCAGCATGAACACTTCATTACTACAACAGGCTGAAAATAAATACGTAAATTCTCTGCCCAAAGCTATAAAACCATTATCCCTTTAAAATCTATGAATGGGAATCTGTGTTACAACGTGGACAGGTCTGGTAACACTTACTGCTCCCTTAGGTTTTTAATATGGAACTACCACAGCAGACTACTGTACACCTACATACTATCAGCCTATCTGGAATAATCGTTAAGACGACACCACATGTTCCTGCATGCCAAGATGAACTGTGTGATTAGGCAACAGGAGGTGATAGAGAAGAGCAAACAGCTCTTTGATGTCCAGGGTGAAGTATTGGGTCATCAGTAAATCCTTTAGCCTTTGTACCTCTGACCCCATGTTGCCCCATGTGAGCCTTTCCATAGCCCTAAAAATCAGACATCAGAGCTTCACCAGACATCTATCTCAACCAGATTCCCAAAGAGGGCCATGCTTTGTCACTAATAATTCCTGAAATGCAATGGAAATATAGACAAAACAGGTGTAAGATCTGAGCAGGGGTAAGAAAGTAAATTAAAACCAAGACTAAATTAAAACTTGCAGTGAAAAAAAACCCTCAATAAATAAAAAACAACAATAAAATGACATAGTACAGGATGGATAAATTATTCAATCTCCTTTTAAGTTTCTATTAATAAAGACCTGAAAAACTACATTAAAAGCATTCGATTCCTCAAAATGCCTATTAACATTTCTTATGTACTCATAAAACTGAACATACATCACATTACAAAGATCAAATAAAAGTAAAAACTAATACAAATTTCACAAATACGAGTCAGAATGTCTGGATCTTGATCTATGTGTACTGGAAGAGATGGATTTAAGAGGTTAAAATGTGCGTGTTGCAGGGTTCTGTGTGGGAACTGTTGAGACCGCAGTCTGCAAAACCCATTAAAACCAAGGATGGCTTCTTCTTCACCACCACCCCCCCTTTTTTGACTGCACATTCTCTTTATTACACCAGCAGGGAAGCTCTAGGAGGAAGGCTGAAGACAGTCAATGCCCCCCAACATCTTCGAGAGTAGTCTATGATACACCACGCTAATGTTTATAATATACTTGAGGACTTTCAGTCAGTCTCCAGAGGCTTACCCTAACCTTAACCACAACGCTTACATGTCTAATCCTAACCCTTACTCTAACCTTAACCAAACCCTAATTACAACCATAGCTCCAATCTTAAACGGCGCGCTTAGAAATCACGCTTAAATTGGCCAAAATGTCCTCAAACCCATAGCTAAACCAGACCACACAGCCCTCCATTTCTGCATCTCCTGTTCCATCTCTGATCCATAAAGCCATGTGGGCAGATTAACGGTAATGTGTCAAAAACACCATCTCTGATCTGAGGTCCTACAGAGCAGTGAGGCGAGGGAAAATTAAAGCAGATAAACAAAAAAAAAAAAAAATCTCACTTTATGACAAACAATAATTATATGCTATGCATTTAAAACCCCTTCACGATTAAGTTGGAGGTTTTAAAACTGTGGGTGTATGTGATATATGTTCTGGTTTCCCATAATATTAGATTTTTTTTTAAGTGTTTTGCATGACCCTGTTGTTGTGATATGAGAAAAAGCTTGGCTACAAAAGCAGTACTAAGTGATCCCTGGTGTGAAAATTACCTTTATACGTGCTCCCAAGATGAGTTACAACAGTGCTTCGATGAATACATTTAATCTTGTCTTCAAGCGAGTGAATCTACAGCAAAAAAAAAAAAAAAAAAAAGCACATGCGTTTATTAATAATGAAAACATCTATGTGACCTCAGTGGGTTAATTCTACACATTAGATCGGTTGTTCCATGGGACAAAAAGCAAAGCATTTATTTGGTCATCCTTGGGGGTTGTTTGTGAGAATGACGATTTGTGAGAAAAAAAACAGTGCGTTGTTCTTCTTGTTTATAGGGTTAAACCAAATGTAAACAGATGTGCTTTGTAATTAAGCTGATGCAGCAGGAGAGCAGTAGCTCCTCTTGCTGGAGGTCACAGAATCCTGGGAATACACTGCATGGGATTTACTGTTCACTTGTCCCTGCGTAGAGCACACGCAACGCCTGATACTCACTCTCTCAATAAACCCCTGTTCCTTCAACCGAGCCTCACTGAGCAATGTTGTCTTCTCAGCAAGCTGGGCCTGAAACACAGAAAGAGAAGGCAGACAAAACAATATGTTTTAGGAATATTAATGTAAAATAGTAACAGCCTTCTTATACAGACGACATGCTGCTAGAATGAATACCTGCAGTTCTTCCGTACTCATCTGGGTCTGAAAATAAAAACAGAGGCAACACAGAATGTTAAAAAGCCAGATCCACATGCTTGTCTAAAAACTGTCGAGTTACAGCAAAGTAAATAATAATAATAAGTTAAATAGAAGACTTTTAAAGACATTTTTAAGACTCCTCCAAACGGAATTTAATGCCTATTCCGTGGTCACACTGGCAAAAATTCACGACTCCTAGAATTTGGGTGAAACTTATGTCAACCACATCAAAAATTTTCTTTTTGTCCAACAATGTCTTATTAAATTTATACTTCCCCATGGTTACTTTTCACTTCTGTAAGAATTTTTCACTTGCAGCTTGGACATTTAAACACAATACAGGCAACAAGTTTATGGCAGCATTTAAGACCTAACATCAAATTTAATGCCCATTAAAGACTTTTTTAATGTTTTAAATACAGATTTGTAAATTCACTAAGACTTCTAACGCTTTTTAAAACCCTGCAGGATACCTGTATAGAACCTTATTATAATTCCTCAGTTGTAGTGAATAACTGCCAATAAATTACTGAAAAATAAATAGTAGAACAAATAAAAAAGCTGCAGGTTGAAGCTTTAATTATTTTTCTCCAATATGTCGATGTACTCTAGTTTTTAGCCTATTCACATCTGTTGAGATTCTAAATATGTCTCATCACAATATGTTCAACCTCAAGTAATTATCCTTCCTGCATAGTCGAGCCCTGGTTTATTTTACTTTTAAAAATAAAAAAAGACAGTCATACATTTACCTCTTCAGTACAAAGTTTAATATCGCTATAAAGAAGGTTATGTGATTACTCCTGTCCGACTGTCAGCAGTAAAATCTACTGCGGTGACTATTAAATTAAACTTGGTGGCAGGTTAGAGCATGGGTTAAGAACAAATTATTAGATTTTGGAGCAGATCCATGAGCTGCAGCAGGATCTGGAATTCTTCATAATCGTGATACGGCGCGTTGAATTGGAGAACTATTGGAACTTGGCAGAGAAACAAATTATCTAAAACAAAACCTTTCATAACAGCATGACATTCAACATATACACAAAACATATATAACCTCTCCCAATGCGAAAGGCCAGCCAGTTCAGAATCAACTGCTACTTGACGTCTTGCTCTTCTTCCCTATTGTTTAACCTCTGGTTCAGTGTGAAGATAGACTCAACTTGAATTGTACTTCTGCTGTGTCTGGTGCTGTCTCTCAAGAGAGACACCCTGACCCACTGTCTAAATGAAGAATGGCTCGTGAGGCCCGTAGTAAGGAAAGGACTCCGGGAGCATAAACCCATACAATCCCCCTGTAAAGTTATTACCTCACCAGGGAAAAATGCAGCATAGAGAGCAGCATAATTCTTTGTGTTTCAGTGCATCTGGACAAGAGTGTAAAGGTAGAAGAAGCTGTGCAGGGGTCTCATGGCACCTCAACACCTGGGTAAAACGTCTCCAGTGCGTACTTTTGTCCCAGCTGGCCCTTTTCCAGGATGCACATCTTGCATCTGAGTGTTTCTGTAGTATAAATTTAAAGCCTAGAAATCACCTCGTATGATGATAATTGAGAACAGGGACTGAGGCTGGCTGCTGCCTCACAAACTCTATTTTCCAAAGAGAACATTCCTGGGTGATTCAAATGAGCTTCACAGCATCCGGCGAGCTTTGGAGGGCAGCCACACGACTGGGGCGAGAGACTGATCAGAGTAAAGTATGTAAGCAAATTGTCCCTGAGCTCAAGATGGAATCCTTCAATTACAAAGCAAGACAAAAGGAACAGATAATGTATAACTGTTAAGTCCGTTAACCTGAAACTGAACTTTCACATAATACGATATCTGAAAGAGACCTCGTGGCATGGACAAAAAAAATGCTTTCAGATTTAGGCTGTCATTCACATCCAGTAATACTTCCATCAGACGGCAGGCTGTTCCCAGAAGGCAGAAGAAAAAATGCGATTTCATTTGGCCATTGTTATTTTACGCAAGTGACTTATGACTTGAGCAGAATCACCGTATAAATTTAAGCCAAGCCTCCTGTCACGTATGCAGTCAACTTTAATAGCTATAAGTATGACTTTCTACATCTGCAGCATTGAGTGACAAAATGACAAAACAGCAGCCGACAGTGAAATCAATCACTGGGACTGTAACAAAACACTGATACACTTGAGTATATTAAATCTTATTATTACGTTTTGTGATGCTCAAAAACAATGCATTTTAGCAAGAGCTTATACACAAGATTCGTAGCAGGATCTTTTATACTTTTAGAGAAAATATTTTGCTCTTGTTGCAGAAAAAATAAGGCTATATGTTAAAGCCACAGTGAAAAATTCAGATGGCACAGCCTCATTTGGATTATTCATTGAGTCATACTATGGTGGTTCGGAAATAGAAGGAGCGATATTGTGCATTTTTAAATGGAGTTATGCATTTTTAAACATTTCCTTGTGGTCTACATAAACTGTAAATGCTCTGCTTGGGTCTGAATTCTTCATTAATTCAACTCCACAGGTCCATCTGCAACCATGTTTCTGAGTAATGACACCAGAAAGGTCATTTTGAGCTCTGTCCCTTTAAATGCAAATGAGTCACTTCATGCTCCGCCCCCTCCAGGTTGTTAGCTCTGCTGCTTTATCCCACTCAGCCACTTGGAGGGTTCAAATCCTAATGTTTTGAACTATTAATATCTCCAAATACACAAATAAATGAACTAAAGACTAATAAAAGTGAGTTTAGCAAAATATGACCCCTTTAAATAATTCGAGCTTCAATATATACCCTTGTTGTACGGCAGTTGTACCGTGTCCGTGGGTCTGAACTATTTGTACCTCAGAAGTGTTGTGGCTCTTCGCTTGCAGCTCCTCCAGTTCTTTCTGAACCTGCCACACTCTGTCTCCCATCTCCTCCTCTCGACTCTGAAAACAAAGGCTGAGTCATTTCCTATGTTTCATCTCGGCATCACAACTCATATTTCAGTCCAATCAAACCGACATCTTGGGCGATTTTAGACGTTCCTCCCTTAATTACACATGGAGACATTACAGCAGACAGATTAATAATAGCTGCTGACTATTCAATAGAATATGTTTGAAACATGGTGATTCAGCATTCGTTCCCAGATCTATTTGTCTGGCAGCCAGCTAGAGCAGTAATAGCTTCCAAATGATGGGTGGGGTTAATATCTTTTCCTATATATATATAAAACAGGATTCCGAGCACCCTCCCAGTGGAATACCTGTATAACCTGTTCATATTTCTGAACAGTTCTGTGCAAATCATCCTCCTTTTGGGAAATCATCTTCCGTAGCTGACTGGCTTCATCACGATGGCTGTAGATGAGTTCAGCCTCCACAGCCTGGGCCTTCGCTGTGCCATGGAAAAGGTGAGAAGCCAGAGTTAGCACATACATAAAATACCCAAATTGTTATTCCAAACCACTCACTCATATCCCATTTGGAATGCAGCAGAATTTAATTCAACTCAATATGCTTTACTGGCATGTATGCCGGGTGAACAATACTGCCAAAGTGTCAAGGATTATACAATTTGACTCTGCTATGGAGGAAACAGGGCAACTCAAGTGTACCGTTTCCAAATGCAGTGATCCCTTAATTTTGTTCCACCCACTCACCATCAAGATTAAAAAAAATAATAATAACATAAAATTCTACGTACTGATTCCACCCTTCTCATGTAAATCTCAGTTGAGCATGTTAACTTTGATTTTCCGTTTAAACTCAGTTGTTTCTGTGGCTTAAAAATACGTCGACTCAAGTAAACTGAAATGGTTTCTCCACCGCAACAGAGCCCAGTGTTTCAATCACTTAAATCCTGCGCTTTGTGGCTGTAAATCTTGTCAGTTAAATTGTCATCAACCTCACCAATGGCTTCCTTCACTGCCGAATCAAGCTCCTTTTCCTTCAAGGCCATTTGTGTGTGGAACTCCCTCATTAACTGCTTCACTGTAGAGTTGTGCTTCATTTCCATGTCTTCCAATTCCAGTCTGTTGGAACAAATGGTATTAAAAATGTCAATTTAAGAGGGGTACCCTGAGTACAGGCATAACTATTAAATCCATGGTAATTTATAGGCCTCAAATACTGCTGAACTGTTTCTTAGACTCAATTTCGTGAACTTACTTTAACTTTTTCTCGTTCTCTTCCATCATCTCCTTCTTTGTGTACTCTAGGTCCTGTTCGTGCTCCTTCCTCAATAACCGCATGTCTTTCTGAAGCCTGCAGAAGTCTTTGTGGATCTTGTCTTTTTCATTCTTCACCTGTGCGAGTCTACTTTTGACCGACTCATCGTCCTCTTCTTGCGTCTCAGAGTGGTTCTCCATGTCATTTTCTAACGCGCTCTTTGTTTGCTGCATACTGGAACACTCCACCTTCCTCTCAACCACCATTTCTGACAAATTTTGCTCGATATTTGCCTGATCTTGATTAATCTGAGCGTCCTTGTCAAGTATTTCTTCTTTGAGTCGATTCAGTTCTGCAAGAAGGGCTCCATTTTGTTCTTCTGCCTCTTTTAGTTTCGCCTCAGTTTCTTGTAGCACTGATGAGGTTTCTGTAAGGCCTTCTTGATCCGTTGTGTTCTTTTGAAGTGATGACAGCTTCTCTTCATACAGATTTTTCATTTCCTCTAAAGACTTCTCTCTCTCATGCCTCTCATGACTTTGAATCGCTTCACGTTGTTTCTCCTGCTCCTCTTTCAGCTTCGCGAGTGCTTCCTCGAGGGCTTTTGTTTTCTCCTCTAATGTTTCTACGTGCTCTTTGCTGTATGTCTCGTTCCTCTTGGTTTCCTCCAAACTCGCCCTCAGAGCCTTGATTGTCTGCTCTCTCTCTTCAAGTTGGGAGGTTAGCTGCTTTTTAATCTGACCGATTTTCTGCTCAGCTTTCTTCTTCAGCTCCGATACTTTTCGGGCGCTCTCTGTGGACAATTTCTCTTCTGTTGCCTTTAGATTTTCATCATTGCTCTTTATGATCTCACTTTTAATCCTCTCAAATTCTTCTTTTTGACTCTGAAGTTCATATTTACACTTGTGGTTGTCTTCCTCAAGGGAATGTAGTTTTTGCACCATCTCTTGCTCCAAGTTCCCATTCTGAGTGCACTGCATCTGGGTCTGCTGCAGCTGTTCTACCAACACTCTTTTCTCATTCTCTGTGATGCTGTGCTGCTGTTTAAAGTCAGCTGCGAGTTGTTCACACTCTCTTGTCTTTAAGGCTAACTGCTCCTGAAGCTCACAGAGCTGACGGTTGCAACTCTCGAACTCCGAAGTAAGATCACTCAACTTCTGCTCTTTCTCACTCAGAACCTGGTCCATCTCAGACTTGCTGATGGACTGATTGTCAATACTTGTGGTGAGCCTCTGCAAAGCTTCATTCTTTTCAGCGATTTCTTGCTCGAGTTCTCCGAGCCTCGTCTGTAAAGATGTGATAGTGTTGTCATTCTGGGTGAGCTTGGACTCTGCATTATTCTCGAACTCTGACAGGTTGTTCCTGAGTGCACTGGCCTGCTCCAGCGCAGACGTTTTCTCCAGCTCCAATTTCTCTGTTGTCTCCTCCATTCGTTTCCGCTCCTCTTTCTGCTGATTTATGGCTTCCTCCTTATCTTTTATGCTACTTGCTAGCTGATTTTTCAAGTCACTGATGATACTTTCCAAATTACTGATATGCAGCTCATTTGTTTTAATAGTTTCTGATATGATTCTGTTTTCTTCACTGAGCTTCTCCATTTTCTGAATATTGTCATTGATTGACTGAAATTGATTTTCAGAATCCCTTGTTAGCGTCTCCCTCTGGTGTGTTAAGGCTGTGATATGCTCCTCATGAGCTTTTACCTGAGCAGTCATCTGTTCTAAAGAAATGCATAGATTCTTATTCTCCTCCGTCTGTCGGCGGAGAGTTTCCTCCAAAGTGCAAATTTTATCTACTTTAGTAAGGATAATGTTATGAAGATGTGCTACCTTTTTCTGACTACAGAGCAGCCTATCTTTCAACTCCCCCACCCGATATTCAACCTTCTGACAGAGCTCATTGGATCCAGAGTCCACTTTAGACAGAACCTCCTGACAGTAATGTTCCATTTGGTTGGTGATCATTATTAAATGCTGCTGGAACTCTGTTTCCTTGGCTTGTAGCTGAAAGGCGGTCTCCTCAAATTTACTCTTCAACTCCTCACTTTCCTTACATCTGGAACCTTCCACTGCCTTAAGCTGCTTCTCCTTTTCCTCCAGTTGATCTGACAACATCTTTAACTTCTCTCTGCCCTCGTCCGCTGTTGTGCTCAACTTGTCTTGGAGGGAGTTTCTCTCATTCAGAGCCTGGTTAAGGTTCCTCTCCACTGACTCCATTTGCTCTTTCAATACTGCTTCACCCTGAGATAAGCTTTCCAGTTTAACTGCGGCTTCATTAAGCTCTGCTTGCAGTTTCTGCACAGTGGTTTCCCGAATAGCCAGCTCCTCCTTCAAATTCTTTATTTCACACAACACTTGTTCATTCTCCTCTCTGCTTCTATTCAGTTGCTGAGAAGTGTACCCCAATTCCTGTGCTTTCTCCTGTAGAATATGTGAGTTCTTCTCCATTATTTCTTCCTCCTGCTGCCCCAACTTCTGCTGCCAACGATGTTCCAGCTCCTCAATCTCATGTTTATGGGTATTCTGTAGTTTCTCCACCTCCTCCTTATGATTATTTTGCAGCTCTGACATTGTATCGCTGAGGCCTTGAGAGCTTTTTTCAGCCATCTCTAAAATCTTCTCCTGAACTTGCTTCTCTTTTTGCTGAAGTTCTGTGTCTTTCTTTGCAAGTTGCTTCTTCATATTTTCTTCATTTTGCTGAAGCTTTTTCTTAAAATTCTCTTGCATTTCTTTGGCTTTCTGTTTAAACTTTTCCATCTTTGTTTCCTGTGACTTCAGTTTACCTTCCATTTCAGTTATAGTGTTTCTCATCTTCTTCTCAAGGGCAGCTTTTTCATCATCCAGCTGCTTCTTGAGGAGAGTTTGTTCTTCCTGCTTAGTGTTCAATTCTACCGTGAAAAGCTTCTTCTGTTCTGAGAACTCGTTCTTGGTTTTTTCTAATTGGTGCTCAACCTCCTGAAGTGACTTCTCTTTTTGTTGACAATCAGTTTTTGCTACCTCCAACTGATGCTCCAAATCTGTCAAGTCCTTCTTACACTGATCTAGATCCAGTGAGATCTTATTTAACTGTGCAGTAGATTCCTTGAGGTCTGCACTTTCTAACTGAGACTGTGACAAACACTGCTGCACTTCCTCCAGTTCTTTAATTTTACCATTTAATTCTTGGAGAGTGGAATGTAATTCCTCTTGTAGTGTATTTATTTTAAGAGAATGTTCTTCATTTTCCTTTTCCTTTTCCCTCAAAACAATTTTCAGTGTGTTAAGTTCCTCTTTCAGAGTTTTCTCCATACCACCAAGTGACTGCTCATGCTCCTGCTTAATATCTGCAATCTCTGCATTGTGCTTTGCCACCTGATCCTCAAACTTCTTTTCATAGTCTTGCTTAGCTAAACTATGCACTTCCTCGGCTGCGACCAACTTCTCCTCCAGAAGCTGTGTACTCTTCAAAGCCTCTGAAAGGTCAGAAGATAAAGCCTCCAGCTCTGCCTGCTTTGCATCCAGTTTTTCTAGTGTTTTCTGGTTCATGTCTTCAACATGTGCTTGGAACTGCAATTCTTTATCTTTCAGAATCGTCTCCACTTCAGCTCTGTGTTTTTCTTTGAGCTCCTCCATAGTATTGTTCTGTTGCTGGGTTAGGGTGCCCTTGTGCTTTTCCAGCTGCTCCTGGTGCTTTTCCTCTAATGCAGATATTTGCTCCCTGTGTTTGTCTTTCAGTTCATCCAGCTGACTGGAAAGTTCATGGGACAGATTGGATCCATCCTGGGAGAGCTTATCCAGAGAGCTTTCTAGCTCCAATACTCTCTGCAAAGTACATATATTTAAAGTTGTTAATTTTAGTTTATTACATTGTTAAACATAAATATAAATACTGAATTATCTATCAACAAACGTTTTAGCTTTAAATATATTGAGCTACATGTTAAAATGATGTGGTTATGATAGAAAAAAAAAAAAAAGACTCACAGTTCTTGAAGCCTCTAGCTCTAGTTGTATCTCTTTAACCATGTTTTCAGACTCTGTCTTCAAAGCCGTTTTCTGTAATTCCGCATCCTCCAGAGCTAGAGTGGCTTGCTGTTCTCGTTCCTTAGCTAACTGGGCAAACTCCTTTTTGCATTTCTCCTAAACACAAAAATCATAAACGTCAAATCTGGATCCGTTTAATTTGATCTCTCTGTGAATTTAAAGGGAAACAAAAAGTGTGGGCACCTACCACAGCTGTGTTGATTCTGGAACTTATCTCTTCTTCTTTAGCAGCCAGGGCTTCACTGTGGGCTCTTTCCATGTTGGCCACAGTTTCCTCAGATGACTTCTAATATTAACATGAATAATAAATCAGCTGAAGTGAATAAAAATCCACTTAATGACATCTGCTTAGCACTGCCCTAAAAGGGTTTCACATCACTTAGAGACTTTCACAGCATCAGCCTGTTAGCAAGACTCTGCTGTTCAATAATATTATTTGTAATTCAATCACTTTAGATGAAAAGTCAGACATTAACACTTAAGTACCATTAGGAGAATATAAATACCAGATCGGTCTTTTACTTATTAAATAATAATCTTTACTGTGAAATGCAATCTGTGGATGTTCAATGTAGAGGAAAAGATTGATGTGGGGCTAATATTCATTACCAAAACTGAAATGGATTTAATGTCCCTTCCTCACCTTCATGATGGTAACAACCTCCTGCTTCACTCGTGTAAGTTCCTGCTGCAAAGTCTTCCTCTCTTCTTCGCTGGCTCGTTCAACTTCTTTCACTTGCTCCTCCAGTTGAATCTGCTGCTGTTTTCTGGCCTCTTCCGCCTTCTGAGCTGCACCTAACGCCCGCTCAAGTTCCTCAAATGCTATAGAAACAGAAAACACTTAATTAAATCTGTAAATCTGGAAACATGTAACTTTACATTTACAGATATTTGTTTCACTCACCTGATTTCTCAGCTCTTTCTTTCTGTTCCTGCAGCTCTTCTCTTTGGGCAGTCGAGTGTTGAAGCCTTGAGCGTAGCTGCGCGATCTCTTCTTCTTTCATTTCCAGTGTTTCGTGCATCTGACGCTTTGTTTCTGCAATGACCATTCCCTATAAAAACAGCAACATATATATATATATATATATATATATATATAAAAGGCAACAATCTGAATATATTTTTCATCTAAACATAATGCTGTATTTTTTTGAGAAATGACTTAAAAGCACAGACACCAACTCAAGTCCAATGTCCGGAATTACTCTTGACATTTTAGTGCTTTCATCATTCTATGAACAGATCTCGTGAGGTGCTGTCCATCCTGCTGTGCTGGGGTCAAAGTTTAAAAGAAACAAGGTGCAGCTTCAAGGTTCCTGACTTCTTTACTCAGTGGCAGAGTAAAAACATGTCTAGTTCAATCAAGATGTATTTAAATCTTAACAAACCCCTCACTTACCTTATCCTGTTCCAACTGTTCAATAAGGTTTTTGGCATCACGCAGCTGAGTGATCAACTTGGTCTTCTCTGTTGTGTGCAGTTCCTATGAGCACAAAACATTTGATGTAATTATAAAACACAAAATGACCTCATTCTATTTGCCAGCACATGATGAAATGTACTTTATATTGTGACATTTCTGATTCTTGCGTCAATGCACACGCTACAGCCAGATGACATCAAAATCAGATGTTTGCTGTACCACCCAGGATGCCTCACCCGCAAACCAAACTAAAAAGTGTATACAAGCGCAGCTAAACCAACAAGCCAACCTAAATTACAGCCCATCTATGCAGCAGTGGCATGTAGTAGCTGTATGTCTGTGCCACTGCTGTAAAACCAGTGGTTACGACATAAGAAACACTAGGATGCTGCAGATGTGGTCTCCATTTCTTTTACATTCATGTGTTTTATGAGTGAAACCAAGTCAGTGCCTAATCAATGTTCTATATAACAGCACTCTAAGGTCTTGACGGGAGGCACGCTAAAATATTTTTCTGCACACAGATTAATAAAAAAAACAAAAATAGCAGACAGTACTGTGTTAACCACACCGTTCACACAATATTTTAAAATCCCAAGCACTGAGGGTCTGGAATTGTAGACAGATGGTCTGTTTTATGGGATATTTGTCTAAGGCAGAGGATGAGTACAGCTCAGCCCCACAGTTCCAGGATGTCTTCATGCTACTTAAGAGGCCTAAACGCCTGTTAACCTCTGCTTTTCCAGACACAGGAAAGACTGTCTTCTCAAACAGACTACATATTCAAAACAAAATATAAAGCAATAAATAGAAGCAAGTCACTCAACATACAGTTAGATATAATTTGCCTATCAGTGTTCTCTATAAAAACAAACTTTGGTTATCAGATTCTATAAAACATCTGTGCAACTATGGCCAAGCCAAACATGCTTATCGTACCAGTTAAACAAAATGTTTTGAAATCAAAGAAAACAGTGTGTCATTCATGTCACACTGACATTCCTTGAACCCATTCCTGGATCTTGGCCAAAAAACTGTGATGTTCTGAGTCTGAACCGAAACTATTCATTGTATTAACAAAATAAAGGAGGCACATCATCAGTGGCCCATGAAGACTCTGGCCAACATTTCATATCAACATTAATTACCCTAAATACACTGTTCGGTGATGTGCAGCTCTTCAGACTTCCTTGGTTTAATCAAATATTCCCATAATTACACCAATTTTCAACAACATAAATAAATGTCTCAGTCACTTTAAAGCATGGACGTCAACAAAGCCACGCATACAGCTATGCACCTTCATCTTCTCGAGTTCCTGCAGTCTCTCCTGCAGCTGTTCCTGTAGTGTTTCATTCTCACTGCTAAGCTGAGCGCTCCGCTCCTTGTGTGTTCGCATCACATCTTTACACTTTTGCAGTAGGTTTTCCTGCCTCTTCACTCTCTTCTGTAGCTGTTCCATAAGTTTGGCTGGATCAGTGTTGCCCCCTTCTGACCAGAGAATAGAACATATTGATTAAACAGCTGCCAAAAATAAACCCTTCTCACATAAATTTCCTACAGTGTCATCAGGTGGACTTCTGCTCTTGAACAAAATACATTTTACTTACCTTCAGTGGTTTCAGGCTCCACTTCTTGTTCTTTTGAAGGACTCTGTTGGACAGAGGTGGAGTCTTCAGACTGAGGGAGTTCACCTTCAGGTGGGACTGCACCATCAGAGACCCCTTTGAGCCGTTTCTTCATCAGAGCAACCTGGCACCAAGATGAAAGGGATATTAAAAAGCATGTATTCAAAACACTGGGTAATAATTGTTGTACCCAAATCTGCACTTATTTCACATACTCTAAAGGTGAAGATAAAAGTCCTCCCTCAAACCAAGAACCCCACATTAAACACATCCACACCATCATCAACCAACACAGACTCTCACCTGTGTTTGCAGAACAGTGATCATTTGATCTTTCTCCTCCAGAGCAGCATCAAACTCATCCTGTAGGTGTTTCTTGGCCTGCTGGTCCATTTGCAGCTCCTGAAGATTTACATTCAATTAAATTTTCCAAATTAATTTGTTCATTTGTAGTTGAAACTTTGATCCTAATTTGGTAGGCCTTTACATTACAGCTCACTGATGCAAAAAAATTCAGTTTGTTAACACATCACAGAATCCCAAAAATAATAACCATTTTTAGAATTGGGTTTGCCTTCGGAAATTTGGAATTTGTTTCATGTACAGGGTCTCCCAAAAAAACCTGACATCATTTCATCACCTTCTAATTTGTTTAAAATTTGTTTACTCTTTTTAGCTAAAATTAAAAAAAAAAAAAAATAAGTGATAATTTTTTCTGCTTTCAGGAATAGACATGCCGTTTACTGCAATAGAAAAGGCAATCTGTGTATTGAAGCATGCCCAAACTGAGGCAAATGTGAATGCACAACATGAATTTGTTAGAATATTTCATAAACAAGCACCAACAGGAAAGCAGATTTGGACTTGGCATAAGACGTTTGAAGAGAATGGCTGTTTGTGTCGGAGAAAAGGATTTGATGTGTGCTATGTCATAAGCGGCACACACATTGAACATTTATAATAACTTTGGAACATTATAAAATTACCATCCCCCTGAATTTTTCATTTGAAATTTGTAAAATAAAACACTTTATGTCCAAAATCACAATCATTTCTCCTGATCATGTAGTCACTCTGATATGGACATCTCAAATAATGTCAGTTTCTTTTGGGAAATCCTGTGCTTTAAAAGCCTAGATTGGTAATAACACAGTAACAGAAGCACAACAGTTTGGTAATACATACGTAATACTTATGTATAATGTAATTAATCGCCATGTGACGACGTGGATGAAGAAAAATGGAAATTACTAAAATATATCACTGATATTACAAATCTTCCAATTTCTTTTAAGGCAATATTGTAAAAATGTTTGATGTTCTGACTGATAATCTCTGTTTAATAACCATGAATTAGGACTGAAATGCAATGCTACCTTTTTCTACTTCATTTTATGGTAATGTTAGATTAAACTAAACATTTAATGGCATAATGATAAAGCTGGAAACACTTGTGGTATTTTATGTAACTATGAATAACAATGAGGTATTACGATGGAATTAGATAGAAACAGGTAGTATTACATTTTCCATCTCTGAGTCATAGTTATTACAGAAAACCTCCCACTAGTGTTATCAGGTAAGACACACATATTAAACATATAATTTCCTCCATATTACATTTAATCCAAAGTTATTACTGACCTATAATGCAAAGTACTACCCATAACCTGACCATACAAGGAGAGAAATATTTAGGAATGTCTCCCCTTCCAAATAATAAATGAATTAATAAAATAAATAAATACCTCACGTAGCTCTCCTATCCTGCGGAGAGCTTTATCTTGACTCTGACTCAGGATGGCCTATGGGTAAAAGAACAGAAATATATTTCTGCTAAAATAATTACGGATATAAAAACAAACTCTTGGTAATATGAAACAAAACATCACAAAAACCAGACATAATCCAGTGAGATAATTGGAAAAATCTACCTGTGTTTTTTCTTTGTCTCGTTGTACTGTGCGGTATGCAGTAACAAGCTACACATAGAAAACACAAAGAACATGAATGAGAAGACAGCAAAGAAGCACTGGGGTCACTGAGGGTGTGAAATAATTATAATCAAGAGTTTTTTCAGAACATTATGACCTCCTGTCAAACCCTAGTTCATGTTCATATGGGTAAAAAGTGTTAAAAGAGTTTTGATTTTTTTTTAATTTTAAATGTTAACACTAATGCCTTTATAACCACAGTTATTAATTTGAGTGTTTTCATTTTTCAATGATTTTCAACAGGCTTTAACCAAACTGAAACACTGAATTCACTTTTCTTGAGCCAGAGGTCATTGAATCAGAACCCATAAAACATTAATACTGAGATTTAACTTGTAGGACAACATGGTTTCCCACTACCTGGGTGTATATATATATATATATATATTTTATTGCTTTTTATCTATTCATGTATTTTATTCTGTTTTATTTATTTATTTATTTTTCTTGTAAAGCACTTTGGTCCACTGTGGTTGTTTTAAAGTGCTTTATAAATAAAGTTTGATTGGATTGGAATGGATTTTGTTACGGCAAGATCAATACAAACATTTCTCAAATATACATTAAAACCAAGACAAGACTTCTTCAGAACCAGTCTCACCTCTGAGTACTTCCCTCTGTATTTCCCCAAACTCCTCTCCACCCTAAACAGCCGGTGCAACAACTGCTCTTTGGAAAGGGACTCCGTGTTTCCTGAAGGCTCCTCAGCCTCACTTTCAATATCTGAGGGTGGGTCGTACGTGGGGGCACCCAGAGGCTCATTTTCTCCCAAAGGTGTCAGGGAGTCACGCGATGAGGTTCGAATGAGGTTCTCTTTAGACGGAGAGCGGAAAAGGCTTTCTGCCCGGCTAGCACCTCCGCGAATTAAAGACTCCATTGAGGGAACTCTGAGTTGGAGTTTCTGGGCAAATGACTGTGGCTCCTCTCTCTGTTAAAAAGTTTAAGAAACAGAATGAAAAGAAAATTAAACTCATCAACAGGACTGAGCATTATAGTTTTAACCCATAAAGACCCAACACTACTTCTGTGGAAGTTCCCAAATTAATCTTTCCATTTATTTAGCCTTTCTTTAATTTATCAGATTTTTTTTTTTTTGTGTGTGTGCGGTTCTTCTAGATACCACTGGACTAGCTCTAACAATGTTTCTTCAGGTCTGCTACTGGAAATGTAGAAGCAAGTCCAGTTGAACCTAGAAGAACCACCAAGAAGAAGGATGACCTGGGCAAATGAAACTTACACAGATATTTATTAGACTATAATCCTCTGTATTTTGTGGCGTTTTTTTTCCAGTGAAAATCAGGAATTTTGCTGTATTTAATTTACTGATCATGTCCTTTAATCGCTATGCTGAGATTACATTTGAGGGTTATTATATAAAAAAATAAAAAAATTAAGAAAAAAAAATTACATTTTCAGTCAAATAAATCATTAACTGAATGTAAAAGCAAGTGTATCCATCCAAACAGTATATTACACCAACTATTTACATGGATTGATGGTTTTAAAGTTGTTAAACTCAGTTAAGCTCAGTAGATGCTTTTGGTCACCGGTGGATATTTGAGTCTTTATGGCTTAATTGAACATCAAACTCAAGGTTAAAGAGATAAAATGTTCACGTACATGAGGAGAGGCACTTCCATCTCCATTGATGCTACCTCTAGGAGACCTTGCTGGTTCTTTAGTGGCACTCTGCAGAAAAAAAGACATTATGAGAAAAAAGAAAACTGTGACTGTGGACTTGTCGTGGGCCAGTTAGTCATCCACACCCAGCGTGGCACTCCCTGATTACTCTGGAGGGAGCAATATTAGTATTGCTGGGAGCAATGCAGGGGCAACGGACACCCTCATGCAACTTGGAAAAAACAGAGGGGTTAAATACATAAAAGAAGGCATCTCTACTGAACATTTAAAAAAAAAAAAAAAGGGGGGGGGGGTTAACACTATAATCTAACAAACAGCCAGAACAAACAGACAGATACAGTCATGTAGGAGAGCCAGTACTTGAATTAAAGATGCGTGGCAGTGCTGTGTGCAGATGAAATATAAGAGCACAGAGAGATCGCCGAGGTAAGTCAACATATAGCAGCTTAGTTGGTTTAGTCGACACATTAGAGGCAGCATCAGAGAGAGCACATTTTCTCCTTCCTCGTCCAGCTCCGAGCTATTGTACTCCTTCCTCTACATTACTGTGCAAAATAATATCAAGGACAGTAGTCACTCCGGGACAATAATAGGATGTGTTGCAGTGTGTATTGCAGTGTAAGCGCGTCTTTCTTCTGAATATGATTTACTATGCAGCATCGGCCAATCTGGCATTTATTTTTGTAGGATAGGATTATGTTTACAAGATGATTTTTCATCTAATTCACCAGGTTTGATTTATGAGTCTGCGCTAATATAAGCTTAATTAAAAAGCCACTGGTTCTATATTACTTCATATACCAACATCTTATACTTACTGCACTACTACTTTTGTAAACTTACTTGAACATTTAAATTGTATTTCACATTAACTTACGCACTCATGCCACTCCATTGCTACACCTAGTACACCTTTTTATTCCTGTGCTTTTCACAGTTGGATAAAAAGTGACACTTATCCCCAGAAAACAAATTTCCCACATCAAGAAAATCAAGATTTCTTCATATTTTGTATAGCCAGAACCCACAGCTATAACGGGTAACATACAGTGTAATAAACCATAGCCTTTATCTAGGAATAAACAATCTTTATTTCAATGTCACACATGATTTAAAAAGGCAGTGTCCAGCCAAAAGACAAACTCATTTAATGAATAAAGCCTGTGCCATTAACAGAAAAGTCGACAAATGAATGAGACAGTGTGATGTGATTCGGTAACTGGTCTTATGTTGATGGAAAATGGCAAAGACACTGTGATGAATTGTACACATTTGTGACTAATCATAAGGGATCCTAATGACATCAGTGACATTATCAGGCCTTACAACCACAGTTTACAAATCAATACTTTTTTGTCGAAGTAAAACACAGATGATAAAGGGACGAGATCCAAAAGTCATATATTTTAATAAGATTTAGCCCAGACAAAAAAAAAAAAGCCCCCACAGTATAGATAGAACAGGAACACTAGTTTGGATGCACTTTAGTCTGTCACCAATAAGTGATCACAAGGTCACATTTTACTTGTAATGTCGGGAACACAAGGTCATAAAACTTACAATTTATGAAGAATTGCTGAATAAAAGACTAACACATGAGCGTTTAGTGAGACAAAATGAATTATTAACACCAAACACTGACAAGTACAATTCATCTGACTTCTAGCCAGACAACAGACAGCAAAATTCCTTGTTTCAACAATAAATGCATGCACTATTATACGATGTATTAAATTGTACCACCCTACACTGTCTGCCACAGTCCATGATCCTTAAATGATGATCCTTTCCACATTATTTGAAATGTTTTCCATCAGACTCGTTACTTACTGCCTTGTCAAAAAGCACAAATCAAATATTTTTTTAAACATCACATGGGCATCTATAAAGCTCTGGTCAGTTTGTTTACTTGGAAGAGTTACAAGCATTTTAACATTATAAGTGTTTAAAAAAAAAAAAACAGAGTAAAGCTTGTGAAATGAAAACTTTCATTCCAACTCTCCAAATAAACAGACAAGTTGGGGCAGGGGACATAGGCCATCAGGCAACATAACAGGATGTCAGGGATCTCTTAGGCAAGCAAATATAAACTAAACAATACCTACAGACAATGAGGGTAATATTTAATTCTGGGACACGTGGGAGATTATAATAACTGAAAGGTAGGGCGATAAACCAACAAACGGCAGAAAGCACACAAGCTTCTACACCACAATGTAAACCATAACTCCCAACAGATGCAGGGTTAGCCTACATATGAGATGCCTTCTTGTTGCTAAATCCAAAGGAAACAGGAGATAGAGAGCAGGGAACAGGCAGTCCCTACTTGGGCCACAGTCTTCTACCGATTCCCCAGAGGCACGGAGGTGGGAGGAAGGAACGGGGCAGGAGGAGGAGGAGGAGAAAAAAGAGGAGGAAGAGGCAGGAAGTGATGACAAACTCACCACACTGGCTACCTGGGCCGTTTTGGGTCGTTTTGAATGGTCCAGAGCAAAGATAGTATACTCAGAGAGAAAAGCGGGCTCTGCTATCATCCCAGCCAGCATCTGACCCCGTCAGTGCAGTAACGGGACGAAAGGTGGGGAAAGGAGAGGAACACAGAGAGCAATGAGAAAACAACACCATGAGTGTGAAATAGCACTGGAGGGAGCGACTCGCCAACAGCTGACCAACAAAGACTGAGATGGATGTAGAGCGAGAGAGAGAGAGAGAGAGAGAGAGACAGAGAGAGAGGAGGGGGAGAGAGGGAGAGAGAAGGGAGGGGGAGAGAGAGACTACATAAAAGAGGAAGAAAAATAAGAGAAGCGGGAAAGTGACAATCAATCAATCAATGTTATGAATAACAGTTTGACACCTCTGCATGTGGTTTCATGGTATAATAGTTGCATAACAAGGCAATTCTGCTTCAAGCCCTCACTATAATCAGAGATGTCAAAGTGTTTAAGATTTGTGAAGTGAATAAAAGATGTGATGATAAGATGTTGAGGGCACATGAGCCCAAATATCAGTGTTTCTAAAAGTTAAAACCAAAAAAAAAAGTATTTCAAGATCTTGACCAAATATGCACCATTACAAGTCCGGTTTGTTGTCTGAATTGTACACCACATGTTATGAATGAGTAACCGTCCCATCATTAATCCTATTTTTGATCTCAAGATCACATGCAACAACAACAACAAAAAAAACATAATCATACCAAACCCCTAAAGTAGATGTATTAACCAGTCGTTGCATCATCCATCTTGCAGCCATCATGCTCAGTACCTCTTTTCAGGTCTGTCTCTGTCTAATAAATCAAAGAAGTTTTGCATAAATATGCTCAGATACGCAAATGATGATCAGTGGGAGGAAAATATAATAACTGCAAAGGAACAAATATTGACAGGAGGATTAATATGTATTCATAACTACAATGGATCATTAGCATTCCCGTCCGTGTAGAGCCACAGGAATTAGGAAACAGGATCTATTCTTGTAAGTAGTTTTAGGGTAATGACGCAGTTTATTTATTGTGACATGAGAATGTACTGATGTTTCGTTGTTTTGTAATCATCTAATTATGATGATATTAAAGTTGACCCTAATTGTAGCTTCATGTTTAAGTACAAATGTAAAGACTTCCTAGTTATTTTAATTTCCAATAAAACACTGCACCTATACTTCAGGAAACAATACACTTTTTTGAAAACCAACTATGATCAGAGGAAAAAAACAGTTAATATCATATAACCCAGTGTGAGGATTGCAGATGAGTAGGAAAATGGCTATCAACTGCCTCCCTTTGAAAGCTAAGAGCACTTTTTAATTACTGATTTACATTTATGTGCAATCACAGCAATCAAAAGCCACTAGAGCATTATTAAGGGAACATTAAGCTTAACAACACAGACACTTTTGGGAACAGACAGAAACATAAACTGTGCTGAACATTAGTGAGGACAAAATTATAGAAATTTTTATGCCTACCTCTCTGTCACTTGGAGAGGGTGAACCGTCATGTTGAAAAGGGGGAGTTTGGCTGCTGCGACGATCACCAGAGCCCATCTGTTTAAAGGGGAGACAACTCTTAGCTAATGTACATACCTTTATTTAAGTAATTTAAAAATCACTCTCAGAGGGTCAAACATTTACATACATCAATTTTACTATGTCATCAAACAGCTTGGAAGCTTTGAGAAATGAATATTACAATTTGCTTTCAAATTAAATAGGGTAGAATGTTGGCTCCATATTGGTAATGACATTCTGGCCTTAGTGGAGGAATTTAAAGTCATTTTCACAACTACGATTCAAGTGTTAACTCCAGTCGGCAGTTGCACCTATTGTTCTGTATATTTCCTGTACACTTTGTATCTGCAAGTACTACAGTATATGCTATGTTTATGTCCTCTATTGTAAGTCACTTTGGATAAGAGCGTCAGCCAAATGTAATGTAATGTAAAGTGTACACTTGGGATGACAACATTCAACTAGTTTGAGTTTTCTTTCACACTGGACCATGTCAAATGAACCAAACCATTTGAATATTTTATTTTGAAATAAACATATTCCTCTCCTCACTTGTAGTGGCGCTGCACCCACAATTACTGAAGAAGAAGACTAGACAAACAATAAGACAGAAAGCTCACTCATCTATTGGTTTATGCTGGGCAACTTCCATTTCTATGTTGCAGTCCGCCTTCTGTATTTGGTTCACTTGAAGCAGAATTAGTTTTTAGACAAATCAGAGTTTCCCCCAAACGAACCAAATTTTCCGGAAACAAACATGCAAACAAACAAACTAGAATTCAATAAAAAAAAAATAGGGCTGGTATGAAAGCACTCTATGTGTTTTGGGGTGTTGTTCATGAGATGGTCAAGGAAAGAGAACAACAGTCAACATACAAGTCGTCTGCAGGTAGTGACTAAAAGAATGACATTGTGAAAACAGGCTTTAGACATGAGTTTGATCTGCAGGGTCACTGGACTTTTCTTAGAGATAAGGTGAAGGGCCGTGTAGAGCAGCTCCTCCACAACAGGAGGAGCAAGTTGAGGAGGTTCAGGCACATGTTTAAGATGCTTACCAGACTCCCCACTGAGGTGCATTGGGATTGTCCAACTGGGAGGAGACTGCAGGGCAGACCCAGGACATGCTGGAGGGATTACAACGCTTGGCTGACCTAGGCAAGCCTTTGTTTCCCCCTGGAGGAGTGGGATGAGGTGGGTGGGGTGAGGGGTGTCTGGACATTCCTGCTGAAGCTGCTGCCCCAGCAACCAACACCCAATAAATGGTAGAGGATGGATGAATCGACTCAGATAAACTACACTGCATTGGAGGGAATTAATCAGGGTCTTTGTGTGGCTCTCTTTT
>JAPSES010000097.1:13169080-13209287 GCA_029822895.1 Maxillicosta whitleyi | reverse complement strand
CCCTCTTTGTTCCTTATAATTTTATAAAATTAGTTTCAGCAACATTTTGACACGGTCCCTAAGCAGTATACAACTGATTAGTGGTCATATTTATATCCTGTTACTTTGAAGGGGAAAATATTGACTTACAAGACACTTCATGTTTCCACTCTCTAACACGAAATCGTTGTTAAAAAGGCAGGCTCCATAACTTGCTGATGACAAACAGGTTCTGCATTGTTGAGCCTACAGGTTTGACTAATGGTGTCACTTTAATAAAAATTAAAATTAAACATAAAAAGGTTTTAAAAGAGCTACGTTAATGTAAATAAACATTGAAGCCCTGCACATAAAACAGAACACAATGAGTAAAATGTCAAGTACCCTCAATGCAATGTGGCAAATATACCAACAATGGGTGTAATGAATCTATAATCTATATGTAAACCAGATGTAAACCAATCTCATATATTTTAATTATAAATGAATCTTGGTTGATCCAGTGGTCATCATATTTAAACTATATCCATACATTTTAACTGATTAAATTTAATTGTTCTCACAATTAACAAATTTATGCTGATTTTAAGGAATTTGAATAAAAAAAAACTAAAAATTTAATAATTTAAATAACATTAAATAGATGCAAATAGTTGAAAACAAACTATGCCATTAATTATTTTTCTGTTTTTATTTAACAAATATGGATTTTTTTTTTTGGAATTGGGGGTTGTGTCATTGATTTATGAGCCTTTGCTCTTCTCTCTCACACACACACACACACACACACACACACACACACACACACACACACACACACCATGTGTTATACTCTAAATGTCTGCTGGAATGCGTGATTCCCTGGTATCTCATCACTTACAAATATGTAAGTCCCAAAGTACACAAAGAATACAAAAGAAACATTGGCACACAGCGTAGTGTGATCATCCCATTGTCTGAAAGCAATATTTCCAACTCTTTCTTTTATTGAAGTGCATCATGGGGCTGCATCCTCAGCTTTTACAATCTGCTGACTAAGATGATTTGTTTATTGTGCGAGGAACACGGTACACCTTATCGAATCACGCTAATATACAGCAAACAGGATATTTCCTGCTCTGGGTCCATACTACAACAATGTAACACGGTGTGTAATTCTCCAAACAACCTGGAGCTCCTGCTGAACATTCAGTCTGTGATGAGCTTCTTTGTGCTGCTGCGTTCACAGTTCCCAAGTCGTTTTGTGAAAATGCATGTAAGAAACAGATAAAGGGATGAATTTTATGGAATTCAAACAGATTTAGTCAATCCTGTCTTGTTACTTTCAGATGACGCATTTCTACTGCTTTTGTTCAGCATGAAATCAGTTAGGGTATTATTTTATTAACATTTTTAGGGATTAATGCAGCTTAAAGTGTTGGATTGTCAATTAGGGTTTGAGGGTAATGACTAAAACTAAGATGTTTAGATTGCCTGTTTGCCTTCTTTACCTAATCCCTTCTTAAATCACATATTGAAAAAGCTTTGATGGCTAGAAAAAACACAATTAAAATAGTATTTAATCATGTTTTTACAGTTTAATTATAGTGGCTACTGGCAGCATATAGTGTGACTTTTACAGTGTGCAGGGCCTGTTTTTCTTCCCTATCTTGTGTGTAAATGCTGCATCGCTATCATTATGTGCATCAAAATGAAAGGGAGTGAATAAAAAGTCTGCTTATATGAAGAGGGAAACCTATAGGCGACTGTGATAAATGAATTTGTATGATTTCCTTTCACACTACAGTCTCAATGGGTCAGAAATTACTTATTATTTCCTTTTGTAGTGATAAGGCGTGTGTAATGATGCATCATTTTGAAATAAATAGTTTTCATTTCTATATTCTTAACTGCCAAAGATGCTGAAAAGTGATGTTTGCATGTGGAAAAAAATACAGTAATGATGTTGAGCACGACTTTTGTGAATATTGGCACTATCCTAGAGCTCATACTGAACTACTAGACCATGACATTTGCTGCTTCAAGGGATTTTCTTCAACCAGGGATGCAGCCTGTGGGATGTAAAGCTGTCCAATCAGCCTTTTCCCAGTAATTAACAGATCCTGGGTTTATATGAGTTTGGCTCTGTGTTTCCTGATCTTAAAGGGACAAGTGTAGAAAGGTGCTTCACACAGGAGCAGTATTTAAATGTCATGTTTTAATGTCTCTTCCCCCCATTTTGGAACACTGGCAAGTGAACGAGAAGATACCAAAAAACTTTTTACAGATTCCAGGTCGTTTCACATAATGGCAATTCATAAATCAGAGTTGAGTTGGGTCCAGTTGAGTCAAGCTGGTACCATGTAGTGGAAATATAACTAGTTATGTCACGACATTTGCACATATAAGGTCAAGATTTCCAACTATTTGTTAAGCAGCACAGTACAACTGCAATACAAGTGTATATATATTGCGACTCAATTTATTTAAAGGGGTCATATTTTGCACTTTTATTATTCTTTAGTTCATTTATTTGTGTATTTGTACTATAATAGTTCCTAGTGTTTGAATTTGAACCCTCCAGGTGCTGCAAAGCTATCTTTATATTCATTTTATTCAAGTGGATTTCTATAACCCGTTTTAATTCTTTATTAATTTGATAAAATACAACTATAACTAGAAAAGCACTCTGAGAGAGCAAACCTCCGCCAAGCACCACAGTTCAGGTCACACATTTGAAGACACTGCACGAGAACACGGGACTTCCACTGCCATCTGGTGGACATTTGTTAGTACTACAACAGCGTCAATAATAACTAATGGAGAATCTTTTAAAAAAATCCTGGATCCAGACGGTGATCCGGATCACCTCCAAAAAGTAATCACTTCCAGATCTCTCTATTACCAACCTATCCTGAAAATTTCATCAAAATCCATCCATAACTTTTCGAGTTATGTTGTACACAAACCAACAAATAAACGCTGGCAAAAACATAACCTTGGCGGAGGTAACTAGTTATGTCACAACATTTGCATATGGTTAATACCTCTGACAAACATTTATCAAAGTACGACATAATTATTTATCAGCAGCAATTGTTGTAGTCCATACTAAAAATGTGTCCAAACTTTGAGCCAATAACCTAAAATATTCAGTTGTTGGTTGAACAGGACAGAGCAGCACAGCCAACAATCTGGAGGGGGCGGGGCCTGAAGTGGCTCATGTGCATTTAAAGGGCCAGCGCTGAAAACAATGTGGTGTCATTACTCAGAATTAGTGTTGAAGATGGACCTGTGTAATTGAATTAATGAAGAATATGTCGCATCTGTTCATTATGTTTTACTCACCTCACCTGTTTCTCCTTTTCCACACACCTGTCACCTATCACCACACACTATTTCAGTGCATTCCTTCCTCGTTTCCTTTGTCAGATTTTCTCCTTCTCTATGGTCTGTATCGGTTCGCCTCACCTTGCTTCATCCTCCGTTTGGTTTAGACTGTGTTTTGTTTTACCTTAGTTCCTGCGCAATAAAGAGCTTTTGTTCTACCTCAAAACACTCTGCTTTTGGATCCATATTTCCATGTGACAGAAATCAGACCCAAGCAGATTATGTAGACCACAGGGAAATGTTTGAAAATGCAGAATTCTATTTTTAAAAAAAAGAAAAAAAAAGAAAGAAAATCGAAATACCACTCCTTTAACTTGATGTTTGTAAAAGTTGGAGTATTTCAATTCTATGTAAATACTGATTCATACAGTTGCAAATAAGTTGAATTAATAAGCCTTTTTCTTAAAGGAATAATGCATTTGTATGAAGAAAAGCACTGCTCTGTCAAGCAATCATTTACTGTAATTACTTTCTGTTAATTTACTTTTTTTTTTAATGCAGTTTACCATCATCAGCATTGCAGCTCCAGACTGCAGCTGACAGTGGTAACTAATATGAGCATGTTTCAGAGAGATAAGAATCCAAAGCAGGCTCATTCTCTGTCAGGCACTCCTCACTCCTCAGCATTTTAGCTTTCCATTCTGAAGTGGCGTTTGATAAAATGATTATGACGGTAAAAGACCTGGCAGTATGTTGGCTAAAATCCCCCTGAGATACTTAAAAGTCTGCTTCTCTCCCTGCTCGTGGCATTTAACTTGTCAGAAGGGTTTGATGAGTTAGTTTGTAACTCAATTTTTCTGGCTGCCCTAAAGAGCTGCGAGGTGCTGGAAAGGTGAGTGTATAAGGTATAAGTCAAAATAATGACAGAAGTGGAACACACCATATATATATATATATATATATATATATATGGAGCATGTATTGTGCACCGACCACAGTGGTTTTTCTTTTGTTTGGAACAGGCTGTTTTTGCAAGTGTCTCGCAATTAGAAAGGTGCTTCACACAGGAGGATCCTCTCAAAAGGCTGCAAATTACAGGACACACAAGAAGTTTTTCACTCGGCAGAGAGGGCTTGAATGAGTGTGTTGCATAAAAACTTTAAGCCAAGGCCAGGAAATGGATGTAGGCCAGTTAAAAGGTGAGACAGATATAACATCTTTTTCAAGCACTGGATAAAAGTAACATCACAGCAGTGCTTAGCAATTCTTCTTAAGATGGTACAGCATGGATCAGCCTTCCCATGAGGTAGAGCACAGGGTATTAAATTGTTACAGAGACATGCAGGTAGCATAAACCCTGCATGCAGACCAGAAAATGTTATATTGTCATAAAGGTTTCGCCTCAGTACACTGCTGGGAAGCCAGTAGTCAAGTGCAAAGGATATATGAAATACAGGTTCCACGAATGAATAACCACCTTAAACCTGTCTTCCCCCAATAATTTATTTTGTGGGATTTTCTCAGTGAACTATTGTTGGTGGACTGTAATTCTAATTGGATTCTTGATGGCAAATCTTTCAAAGGCGGATGGTGAAGAAATGGTTTTCCTTAAAAGCAAATGCAAACAGACATGCAGTTGTGGATATATGGACTTGCATAAGGGACAAGGCTAAAAGTTACAGACATAATGAGTGACTGGTTGGTACTTGTGTCACAGATTACCACAGGAGTGAAGCTTCAATTTAAATATTTTTGGACAGATTAGTATTAAAGGGGTCATATTTTGTTAAACCCACTTCTATTAGTCTTTGGTATTCGTGTGTTTGGAGACCCTAATAGTTCAGAAACTTTTAATCCGAACCCTCCAGATGCTGCAAGCTGTTTTGGATTGGCAAAAAATTGAGTGGATTTCTATCTGTTCTACCTGTTTCAGATCCTGCTCAAATTGTTACTTCTATTGCGTTTCCACTTTGTGAACTGGACTTGACTTGGGCACCAGACATTATTCCTAGAAATGGTTTCCATTACAGGATACTACTGACTTAGAGTACCTGGTCATGAGTACCTGGTCATCATAGCATCGTAGTGTGTAACTTGATGTGATGTTTCGTCAGAGTTTATGATTTCTGATTCTTTTTTGTTCGTTATGTGTTGTCCCGTCAAAGCTCATGCTGAATTTTTTTTTTTATCTGCCACCAAGGACAGAAATGTTTGATCCGCCTTGACTGACCACAGTGTAGTTTTGTGGATCATATGGATTAACCTAACGGTGTATTTGCTCTGAACTTCTGAATCTGTTTTTTTTTTTTTTTTAACAACTGGGTCGCATATTGATGATGCAATGACACAGAGACTACTTTCTGACCCATCAGTGACTTTCAGTATTTACATGTCACGTTTTAGTATCTCTTTCCCCATTGTGGAACTTTAGCAGAACAGATTCCAGGTCATTTTATGTAATGGAAACACAAAAAGCTGAGTCGAGTTGGGTCAAGTCGGAAAATGGAAATGCGGACTATAACTAACTACATCATGACATTTGCCTTGTGTTTAGCCTAGTGGTTAATGCAACTGGCTGTGGCGCGGAAGATAGCCAGTTAAAGACCCAAGTGGACCCTTGGGAAAGGTATATCCCTAAACATGTAGCCACAAGGGGGCAGTGTCTCATTGTGCCAGTCCCAAGCCCAGTTAAATACAGAGGGTTGTGTCAGGAAGGGCATCCAATGTAAAAACCTGCGCCAATCAAAATGTGAATCTGTTGCTGCATCGTCAACCCCTGCGACTGGGGAAAACAAATGTTGACTTTTTTAAGGTCAAAACTTCAATATTTCTCTGAGTACGACATAACTGTCAGCAACAGCGGTTATAGTCCATACTGAAAATATGTCCAAACTTTGAGCCAATTACCTAAAATGTTCACTTGTTGGTTGAACAGGACAGAGCAGCACAGCCAACAATCTGGAAGGGGCGGGGCCTGAAGTAGCTCATGTGTATTTAAAGGGCCAGCGCTCAAAACAACCTTTCTGGTGTCATTACTCAGAAATAGTATTGAAGATGGACCTGTGGAGTTGAATTAATGAAGAATTCAGACCCAAACAGAACATTTATAGTTTATGTAGACCACAGGGAAATGTTTGAAAATGCAGAATTCTATTTAAAAAAATTAAAAAAAACTTAAATATCACTCCTTTAAATTGATGTTTGTAAAAGTCAGACTTTTTCAATTCTATGTAAATACTGAAGCATGCAGTTGTAAATAAATGGAATCAACACAAAAGATCCAGTCCACCTGTTTTGTTTCTATTTATGGTTTCCATATTCATTACAAATAGTTTTGTATTCTATAGTAAGATTGATTTATTCTCTACGCCTCAAGTAACATATCTTCATGTAGCGCTGTAGAAAATATTTTGATAAAACAAATAAAAATAAAGCGTTAAAAAAAAAAAAAGGTTTGGATTGATCTTTGACTCCACATGCAGGTGTTACTATTTTCAGTCGCTCCATATCCCCCCCATGACAAATGAGCTTTGAGACGGATTCTTCTCAGGTCTCATAGGACTGTGTAAAGCAAATTGGCCATGTCAAGGCAGATCTAAATCAATACACTCCACTTCTTTCAGTACTGCTGTACACACTTTTTACTTGTTACATCAACCTGCAACATATGGAAAGCATCGAATCACACCTCTCAGATTAACAGGCTGAGTGTTTTGAAACTGACAAAATGATTGATTTCATCTTATGTTCCCAATCATTGCAGCCGGCTCTTTGCTCAGCAGGGTGGAAAGGAAATCCCTCACTCACTTCTCCCTCAGTTTAATTCCTCACTGTAAGTGGATGTGTGTCCTCCCTTGTCTCCTCATCTTTATTCACGGCAGGAGCGCACTGTTGTCGCACTCTGAAGGATCGCCTATCCTCTGTCTAACCCACATGTCCTTTGTATCTCTTGTAATAGGGCAGTTAACTCAAGTACATTTACTCCATAACACTTAGACTATTTTAACATGTCTACTGTAAAATGGCAGAACAGGATAAGTGCTTTTCTAATAAAAACTGGCAAAAAGGGGAGAGTATATACACTATATACATTTCTCTTTATATATACTGCTCAACACTGTCTTGTTTGCTTGAAAACAAGACAGACTGGTTGAGTATAAGCTCTGTTGGTTTCCTCCCACAGTCAGGTGGATTGGAGAGTCTAAATTGCCTGAAGGTATGGCTGAGTGTCTGTGCTATATGTATGAAATCCTGTAATGACTTCCCTGCCTTCCACCAGTGCATGCTGGGATAATGTCTATGACCCTGAAAATAAATTAGTGGGTGGAGAATAGAGGTAATTGTTTATAAAGTGGACTAAAGGTGCTATTAAAGAGCATCATCTTGGTGCATTTTCCTATTATAAGGCGCTTTTAAAAGATTATATTCTGTTGTGTGTCACTTTTTTTGGATTGTCTGATGTGTTTTGTATGAATACATTTACTACTGAGGACAAAAGCTGTAATTAAATCCAGGGATTGGCCTTCAGCCAGACAGAGATGCAACTAATTCAACGTCATTTCCCATTACGTCTTTTCCCTTATATTAAAGGTTGTAATCTGTACTGACATGGACAGATAGTCTTCAACAGTATTTCCTTGTCCTGCATTCTTTCTTATATTTGTAAATCAATTTAAATTACAAAACATAATCAATACAGCCATTAATCAAGCAACACATATTTTCACTAACATGTTAAAAACAACCCTTCCCATAATAACAAAACGAGTTTGACACACACCAATGTCTCTGGGAAGACCATAATCTCGATTTCTTGTAAATTCTTGAGGACTAATCTGTTTAAAGGGGACGTTTTTATGACACATATGTACTTTGGGCATGTCTCTTTCCTTTAAGAATCAATTAATATTGTCATGGATACTTTCATGGATCAGCAGCTCGAGGTTGTCATTGATTTTCTCGGAATTTCCACCTTGTGACCAAGAAACCGAAAAGGATATTGTTCCATTCTGTGCAGTAATTTGAGCTGTGTGCCTTGTGGGTTCAATCGTGCGTGACCTATTGTGGGAGAAACATGTCAATAGAAAGTCCCACATTGGTGCAAACGACCAGCACCACACACCGCACCTCACAGCCTCTCCAGGTTTATTTTTCTAGTTTTGGCAACGTGCACTGCAGTGCGGATCTCTTTGTTTTATCACGAAAAATGTTGTAGGCTTTCTGGTTGTAAAGCATATAATGAGTCCTTTATGTCTATGTGGAGAAAGTCACACATATAACAACAGGTTGACACGACCCTACTGTATATTTGCTTTTTTTTTTTTTTTTTGAAAATCCTGGCTCATACAGATACTTGAGCTCAGCATTATTTGCTCTTATGATCCTTTGCATCGTTTCAACCTGTTACAAGCTTTAACATCTCATTTACTTTAAGGCTGCACTTTTAATTGTGACCGCTCAGCAGGAAAAGTGATTCCGTGTGTAGAGTATGCCCAGTGCGTAATCCAAGTGATAAAGTGACTCCTCGTGTTTTCTCAGCTCTATATGAAATCGATACACGCGGATTATCTTTTCTTTCTATTCAAAATTTGTTTTACTCTAGTCATTCTCTCTTTCCCCCATAGAAAATGGTGTAAAATCACAGTCTCCAAAGCAAACCGAAGAGTCATCTCACCTCATACAATGATGGGATGCTTTGCGCTACTATAACGCTTACGCGAATGCTCTGCGTTTCTCTACACCAGGCAGCACAGCACAGGGGGAGAAGTGAGTTATTCGAGACCGGAGCAGGATTTTCCTGCGGCATTTGCATGTGTAACCTGTAAGAATTCCGAGCCTCATTGTGGGTTTGCAGGGAAACATTTTGGTGCAGAGGACCCAGAGGATACTATTTGAATTTGCACCCTCGGTGGGTTTTTTTTTTTTTTTCCCACGAAACAACAACAAAAAGACGTCTGGTTGGATTTAAACTGCAGTCCACTTCTGATCAACTGCATTGCCACAACTGTGAGTGAATATGCATCTACCATGAAACCATGCGTCGCCGGCTTTTCTAACGAACTCTTTCTTTGTCGGCCAGTGCAGACTCGTGGATGCACGCACTCGTATCCACAAGTGGAACATTTTTGGCTTATGGCTTCAGAGAAAATGACTTCAGAACTACAATGAGAGAACGTGGTGGGCTAACCAGAGGGGATGTGTGCAGAAGTGCAGTGAGAGCAGTACAGTGACTTGAAGAGGACCCCACAGCAGAGTGAATGCCGTCTCCGATGTGGAGCTTGTCGCTGTCCGACACGCGAGTGGTGCTGAAATTTGGATGATGCCTGGCCAGCGACTGCAAGGCTGCCGCTCCCTGCACTTAAACGAAGACAACGGCCGCTTCGTGCTGCTCGCCATCCTCATCCTACTGTACTTGCTGTGCGGCGCTGCGGTCTTCTCTGCCATAGAGAGGCCCTCGGAGCAGCAGGCTCACGGCCGCTGGAACGGGACGCTCCACAACTTCAGCGAGACCTTCAACATCAGCCTCCAGGACCTCAACTCCTTCCTGCGGGAGTACGAGGCTGCCATCGCCGCTGGGATCCGGGCTGATGCTTTGAGGCCACGATGGGATTTTACAGGGGCTTTTTATTTTGTTGGAACTGTGGTGTCGACTATAGGTGGGTGATTTACTCATTTCCTTGACCTTTGCGTCCATTTGGCTGCAGGCACCGCGTCCTCTAAATACTTCTTGAAAACCGTTTAATTATGTGCAGCCTTGTTTAGAAAAGACAACATATAGTCTACGTGGGTACAAAATTAACTCCAAGTGTACACAGTAATCAATGCGCAGCTCTCACTCAGGCAGAACACTAATGACAGGATGCTTAAATGAGTTTTCGACCACATCTCCACACAAAGATTAATTTCCCACATTATTTTGTACAATAACCCACACATCTGTCTCAGTCTGTTTTAGGTTTGTGAAATAATCATATCATTACTGACAGTCTGGATGTCTGGAGAACTGGAAACACTGCCATCCCTGTAGGTTGCTTTCTTTCCATTGGCTTACATACAGAATGACAGATCAAAATTTTTGTTTTTTCCAGTCATGTGTTACACTTTGGCTGTGAGAGAGTTTGGCAATGGGGGGACAGCTGACTTGACTGCCATTTGGAACTGCACACTCATCTCTGGCTATAGGACAGCACCCATGGGTGCAGTCTTTGCCACATTTCCATTCAGACCATCAGGAATGTCAATGAGAAGCCCCTTCTGCTCCCCCTCATTTAACATTTACTTGTGCAATAGGTCAGAAAAGAGCAAGTGTCCCTCCCAGGACACCCCGAGGGCCAACAGTACGGTGCATTGCATGTCTGATGGCCGAACCCTCCAACACCCATTTCCCCACCCCTCCCTCACGTCCAGAGAGGACCCAGCATGCAGTGAGTGAGTGAGTGTCAAAGAGCAATTGAACATAGCCCAGGTAATAATTTGAACTGGCAGCAGCTGACCTTGGCCTAATACACACATTTATATACTCTGATACCACTGGCACCATATATTAATGGAAAACCTTGGTAAAGGAAATTGATAAGGGAAACAGATGGCTATATGTCCACAGGGAGAATTGGATTCGCATGAGCGGGAAACCTATCAAAATTTTATTTCCTGCATACTTTATTACCTACACACTATTGATTAAAAGAACACCAGTCCACAGAGGCAGAACTATTTTGAAGTTAATACGCTAACCTCAGACACCTCACATGAGGGAATCACGGCAGCTATGACTGTGGACACGTCTGAGGCGAGTTGAAATGTTTTGTGCTCCAGTTGTCATGAAGGCTTTTCTGAAATATGAGCAATGACAATAAAGAAATTCAATTCAATTCAATCCTATGAATTGACTTAGCAGAGTCAAAGGGGAGAAAAGGTGATGGTGGGATTTCTCTTCACAGTATTTATATCATTTTCATATGGTAGCATGGATTTCTGTCTGGATTTTCATCTAGCTTTAATCTCTGTGCGCCACCACCCCACCCCTCTGGCTTGTGTGCTACTTTTTATGCACGCTTGTGAGCTACTGATATAAAAGGGATTTGGGGCCTCCCCACACAACTTTTTATCACAGCGGCATCCCCTTGTCGCTCTAGACACTCCTCCCAAACACTTCAGTCTCTGGCTTGGCTGTGCTGGAGGATCCAAATCTGCAGTGACACTTTGCTCTGCTTGATGTGCCTCCATAATATTGCTTTGAAGAATCAAAGTGAAGCCATGGTCATGCTGGGTGTTTTTTTTTTTTTTTTCTGTAATTTCACCCAGGTTCAATGACCACTCATAGAGATTTTCTATTTTCCCATCAAAAATATATGATAACATCATTTCAAATCCTTTTTTTTTCCCGTCCCTATTTTCTCTGTGCTGACAAGGTGTGTTTTCTAAATTCTTTGTTGAATTGAAGTCAGACCAGAAGAGTTGTTTTTGTCACAATACTCCTCAAAACTCCAGGTTGTCTCACCCTGCCCTACATAATTTGATGAAACTTGACTGTTTGCATGCTCGTTAAAGAGGGCACTTAGACACAGTAAACAGAATTTCTATAAATATGAAAGCTATTAATAATCAACAGTACTGAGTGATAGTGGATGACTTCCAATTGGGACAGCTCTATTTCCATTACGTAGGTCTGCAGCTCTCATTGTAAGCTGTTGTGACATTTTGGAAGATATTCTGTGCATTTCAGAGCACCAAAAAAAGAAAATACTTGACTGTGAATCAAGTGTACTAAATCGTATTTGATCCAAGTCTTTTAACTTGTTGCAACTGAGTGGGACAAGCCTCTTAAGGGGAACTGGATGTTTCGCAGTTATTCCACATAAATTCAGCTGTAGGTTTATGTTGTGAGCTATTTATTCCTGGGGAAACACTCTGTCCTGCCTCTGGCCCCTGGCAGCCACTGCAGTTTCTTGCACCATCTCACTCATATCCACCCACACAAAGAAGTCACAAAAGCCAGACATGGCAAATAGGACAGTTAAACAAACACTAGAGCTGAGTCTCATGCATTTTTTTTTTTTTTTTTTTTTTTTTTTTATAACATTATTTAAATGAGGCCTGGTTTAACTTCAATGCAGAATAATGTCTGAGATGGGTGGAGTTAAGGGAAGATGAAATCCAAATAAAGCCTCGTTTTCAGCGGCACATTGCAGCAAAATGACAAAGCAGTCACACAATGTGTCTTCCTATTAAAAGCAATGGATTACATATTCTTTTATTCTTTTTTTAATGTACATTTTACATTGACACAGATCCAACTTACGTTTGTCCTGTTGCATTGGATTTCATCATTCTGCAAAGTTTTTCTTGAAGTTGTTGACATGGTTTTTTTTTTTAGAAATACTCTCCAAAATTTAGCTTGGAGCTGCAAAACATCATTAGTAATCCATCATGTCTGTAGGTGACCTCTGTTCTGCAGAACACAGTGGTATTCACTGTAGTTTCAGTCTTGCCATTTTCATTAACCTTGTTTTTGTAGAAGTATCTGTTTTCAGTGAACACTATTCAAAAACTGTTTGAATTACATTCTTTAGGTTGCTCTAAAACATGACTGAAATACAGTCTTTCCCTGTGTCTCCTGGTTGTACAAACAGGGTCGCTAACATCTTACAGGGTCATGTCAGTCTGAAGCTGTATCTGCTGCCCATAAGTCTAATTTCTCCCACAGGTATCACATGAGTTCAATCTGACATCATAATAGCTTGACATTTAGCCATAGCACCCTCATTAAGCTAATATATGTGCAATATCTAACCTTGGTTCACAGAGAAATAATGTGACTCACTTTTCAATTTGTCCAAACCTAAAATATAGGCTCTTACAACATAATATCACCTCCACTGGTGTTAGCTTTTCACTTCATGCCATACGGTACTATTAAAATACATCATATTTCTTAAATGCATGAACTACAGTCCAGTCAAAATCAGTCCAGTGTAAAATGTGACTTAAATTCTGCCACTCACTGCCAATGTTTGGATTATCTGAACAGGGAAAGGACCCAAGTGAAAACACTGGTGTGGTTGCAGTATATTTATTGCGACAAGACTTTCAGATGTATTACGTTGACAGCAAACCTGGCAGTTTCAAAAACACCACAACAAAGCAGAACCCAAACACAATGAAAACGCAAGGGGAAACACAAGGAGACAGGCTTGAGTTCGTGATTCTCCCTAATGCAACACCCTGGGAATACAGCACAGCCACAAAGGGCACTAGCTGTGAAGCCGTTGCTATTATATCAGTGTTTTTCAACCTTGGGGTCAAAACTCCACGTGGGGTCGCCTGGAATTCAAATGGCTGAAATTAGCCTGATATAAAATAAAATAAAAACAACTTACCAATAAAAATATACAGTGAGTTGAGACAGACAATCATACATAAAAGACATCACAACCTTTGAAGTTAAAACTGAAGCACTGTGGTTCTGTTTATCTGTCAAATGTTCATTGTGGTCGGTTTCAAATGCTGCAGCTCTTTCATAATTCATAGTTTTTAATGATTGTTTTTTCCAGTATTAATTGTCATCCTCGTAAATACAAGGTGGACTGACTGTACATATCGTGACCAAGGAAAATTAAATTCCCACTTTGTGCAGTAATCTGAACCTGGCTTTTCTATCGTCGTCCGTAATAATATACATTATATAGACTAAATATTATCTAAAATAATTGTTTATTTGCAACATAGTATCATAAACAATTACATGATCGAAAATAAATTAATTTTAGCAAAAAAAATTCTTCATTCTGGGGTCACTAGAAATTCGTAATTTTAAAAAAGTTGGGAGCCCCAGCATGACATCTCCATCAGACAGACTTGCTCCAAGTTCCATCTGTATGAACGAGACAGGACATGAATTTATTGCAGATCATTAATTTATCAGACAGGGGTAGTTGTTTGTTTAACTGCTTTATTAGTTTCAGCTACTTCATCAGAAGCATCACAATGATGTTGCTGTGACTTGTCTTATAGGTTGCTCAGGAGGGTTTTCTGATGCCTTCTCCGGGAAACTAATAGAGCAGGGAAACAAATAACTACCCCTGTCTGTTAAATTAATGATCTACAATAACTGTAACTGGAAGACACTACCAAACTTTGACATGATTTCTTTTTTTTTTTTTACATTTATCATGGTTACAAAATAATGCAGTCGTGTGAAAAATTATTAGATCATCAAGTCATCAAAAACAGTGGTTATGCAATCAAGTACTAACTCCTGTGTGTATCATGTGACTAAAACAGACAGAAAAGACAACATGGAATGTCTAAAAACATTGTTTCTGTCAGTAAAATGACATAGATACTGATGAAAGAATTGAAGTGATTTTGGTTATTATCAAGAAAACATGGAAAATGTCTACATATCAGCTCAAATTAAACCTTATGAGGTATTTTTGTTGTCATCATTATATTTATCCAAACAAATGTACCTTTAGATGTACCAGGCATTAAAATGTACAAGAAATTGAAGAAAACAATGGGTGGTCTAATATTTTTTCTGCAACTGTATATATTAATAAGCTCAAAATAATCAGCATTAATCTTTTAATGATCTGAAGCGATCATTTTATGATAAGGAGAAAAGATTATTTGAGCAACGGGTGCAGCAAAGAGAGAAGGAGGGGATGACGTACAGTACATCAACAGTCCAAAGCTGGGTTTAAACCTGGGTCACTGTGGTAAGAACTCATCCGTGAAAGTTCACTGTAAGGTTAGCTCATAAAAACCCAGTGCTACTTTTTTTGGCAGTTCCCAAATTAATTTTTCTCTCTATTTAATCTTTCTTAAGTGATATATCACCATTTATTATAACATTAACTTTATGTGTTTTGCATGTTTCACATTCATATATTGTCCCATATTTAATTTAGATGTTCACAAAAACTCTACGTGAATTCAAAGGTTATTATATCAAAACAGAGAAAACTGAAGAAAATGTGACTCTTTCAGTAAAATATATCAGTAACTGAGCATAAATCAAGTGTCTCCCTCTACTGTCATTGATCCAACTCCATGGGTTTTACTGGTGAATCAATATTGTAGAAGATGACGTTCACTACGGAGCCTCTGAATGTCCAAACGTCCAAACATATCTGATGACCATGAAAAGATGACAAACTGTATTTTACACTAATTATTTACATGTATTTATAGAATTAGAGGATTATCAAATACAGTTTAAATCAGTAAATGCTTTTGGTCACTGGTGAATGTTCGGGTCTTTTTGCGTTAAGAAGGATTTAATTACAGAAATTAAATATAATATTCCTAATTATGCCTTAAATAAGTTTAATTATGTGCCTGAAAATAAGAATTATGTACCTGCATTAAAGGCATGTTTGCACAGAATTGCAGAGATGACTGATCTTCTCCTTGTTTTCTATTTTACAGAATGTGATGTTAAGCGTTAAGGTGTGTTAATGTCACCATCTATGTTGGAGTGTGGACTAAAAAGGCCAAAACAGACAAAATAACCACTGGCATTCACATTATTATTAATTAATGTAGGGGAGATGAAGAAACGTCCCAATTCTTTTCATTTCGTATTTTCTACTTTATCTGATAGATGTGGTAGAAAGAGACAGAAAAGGCACAGAATGAGAGGGGGTGACGTCCAGCAGAGGGATTGGGTTTGACTCAACCAAGGGCCACTGCAGCAGGCACTCTGACTTAAAACACAGTACATGTTCCACTAGGTTCATGAATTTTTAAGTCAGACTTAAAACAATAGCCGGGTGCCAAGATGAGCACTAAAGCAGGTTTCGTTTTCTGACATCAGTCCTCCTGTTCACAGTGACTGAGATTATATTATATCCTGTTCCTTCCATGCAAGAAATGAAGATCCAGATATACCATTTATCATCTCCTATGTCCTCTGAAATGTTGCATACTCTGCAGTGAACTCCTGGTTTTAGTGGGTGGTATTATAATTCTTCTTCCAATTTTAAAAGTGCCGATTTAGCAGCGGTCTCACTGAAGCACACTTGTGAGGTTTGTCCAAGTGGACCTTTACACGCTTGTCTGGTCAAGGACTATAAATCTGGAATGGAACTGTAGTGTCAAATTTGTTCTCTGTACTTCTGAGTATTGTAGCTCCTGAATTGCTGAGGTTATAAGACAATGTCACCTCAGACTAGCAGAGCGTTCATTTGGCATTTAAGCAGTGTGACTGCATCGATTCCTGAAGGCGGGTCGTGTTTTTGCTTTGATGTTGTGTTCTTATTTAGATTAACCACTCCATGCTGCCTCGCTGGGGTACAACCATCTGTGTTGTTGTTACTGTGGCTGTATGTTATGAATGTGCTTTCAGCAGGTGGGTGGGAAAGGTTTGCAATCTGTGAAAGCAGATTCATTGGAGCATAGCGATGTTTCAGGCTACTTGTCTGTGCCTTCTGTCTCTCACTCCAACTGTCATTCCCTCGACTCCCCCTTGTTCAGTTAGTGGTTGCACTGATGGACTGGCCCAGACAGTGTGGACTCCTTTCTAATGTTTGTTTCAACCCTGACATCTTGGCTCTTCTGTCCATAACTAATTTAGTGCATTCATTTATTTGGATTCAATCATTCATTCAATCACTGTGATCTCCTGAAGGCTTGTGGGACAACCTTGTAATTGTGTTACTAAATAGAGTCTCCTCATATTGCACAATCAATACATTACATAACAAGATGGAAATCATTTTACAGAGCCATTCAAAGCCGGTCAGTGTGATTCTCTATCTTTACCTTCTGTCGACGCATGTCTTTTCCTCTCCTCAGATCTCCTGGGCCGCTCTGTGAAATCACAGACTCAGAGGAAATGTCAGTGTTAAAAATGGAAAACAGAAGCCTCTCAGTCACATGAAAGAAAACCAGGGTCTCTTTAGATTGTGTGCCATCCTGATGTGCAACCCAGAAATGATTTTAGTGAAAAGATAGGTTGTACTTCTGCACTGGATAGCCAACATACTGTTTCAATTAAGGGACAATTCATTTTTCAAATGTTGATGTACTGGTTCACTGTAAGAATACTGATGTCCTTTCATGCACTGAGAGTTGTTTGTAATGTTCACATGTGTGATTTGTTTTAGTACTTGAGCTTTAGAAACACTTTTGTCCACCTTAATGCTTCTGCCGATGAAATCAGTGGGAAATAAATCTCAATTAATTAAAATACAGCTTGTATATTTGCAGCTCTTTCTTTTTGGTCCAAATCAAAACACTAACTATAAATACAGTCCATCTGATGTGATTCAATGCTGTTATGGGGGAAAAAAAGTAAAGCCACACTTCCAAACTTCTGTGGGGCTACAGAGGGGAGCAGTAGAATTACATCAAATCTGACAGGTTTGGATCAGTGAATGGTAATTATAGTTGCTAATCATATATTTCAGAACACTTCCTGTGTAAAACATCTGTAATTAGGCACAAGGCAGGTTATCTTCAGCCCACAAATACTGACAAAAAGGATAGAAGTTTTGTGTCTTCTCACACCAACTGAATTACAATGTGCTGAAAAGTAATTATGGAGCAAAAAAACTATCAACAATCAATCAAATGTTAATTTAAATTATACTGAAAATGATTCAATCAAAGTTTAACAATAATCAAATATTTCTATGAGTTCTACACTGGTTTAAATATGCTTTAATTCTTAATCCTTCATCTTTATTACCAAGTTAAAAAAAAAAAAATGCCAGAAAATCTATCAAATATATTCATATATTTAGTTATGAATTATATCGGCAGGATAACTTGCATTCTGTAACTTATTCCATTACAACTTTCTGTGTTGCTGTGGGCCATACTAATAAACATATGGTTTAATTTCTGTAACTTTTATTATTTTTTCAATCCTGTCATCAGTCCATTAGTATTTTACTTCACTCTCAGCTTCAGTAATTTCCAGCCACACCAGACAGCCGTTTCAGTAAGACCTTCTGGATACTGCTCTACAAGGCAGACATGCACACTTCACAACATATTGGAGTATTTATCAGCCGGAGCCAGATATTTCCCTCGGATGTTGATGGACACCAAAACCAGTACTAAAAAGAGAGTGAAATTGCATATAAATTACACAAGTGGTGGGCAGGAAGATGACTAAACACAAAATTATGCTAAAATGCTGATGCTGCTCCATGTAGATGTCCCCTCTGGCTCCAAAAATGTAAGTGATTTGCATTTAAAAAAAAAAAAAAGTGTGACACTTCATTCCAAAATAATAAAAGAAAAAAAAAATAACCCAAACAAATTCAGTTGTCACAATCACTCATCAGCCTAACCACCTGAAATATAAGCCATACATCATCTCATCCACATGATGAACAGCTGCTTGACAAGCGTCTTATCTGTTCATTTCGTAGCTCAGTCATTCTCTGACGGGGCTGCCTGGTGTGGTAATGTGTGCATAGGGCAGACCTGCTGAGAAACACAGGCTTCAATAAATCCACACCTTAGTTAACTGTGCCTATAAAGAATGGCTGTGTACACCCCTGCACTCTGTCACAGTGGGTCATAAATCTGCCCTGACTTGCTAAGACGCAGACTCACCTACGTACACTGTACACAGTTATCATGGCAAAGTGACACCGAGATCATTTTAGAGGACACAGCAGATTTACTTGGCTTCCAACTCCTCTAACTCATTAACATTTCACTGATTCTGCTCCGCACACCAGCAGGGCAACGGGAAGATAAACTCACTGTGCTTTTTTTTTTTTCCACTCCACCTTCCTCTGACCCAACTCATAGTGGGGCTAATTTCGACAGCAATTTTGGATGTTATTCAGGTGTGAACATTGTGATCAGATCAGTTTTACCGACAACCCAATGTGCACTGATGCTGACATCAAAGCTGACTTGCAGTTTCCTTACAACGCAAAAGCTCTCCTCAAACATTTGTCTGGTCTGTGACCTTTAACGCAGCAAATGAGTCACATTGCAACATCTGTTAATGTGAAGCTGACACTATATTGCATAAAGAATTCCACAGAGTATTTATCTGTATCCTGCTTCTGTGTCATGTGTATAAATACTTATCAGTGTTAATAAGCTAGCAGCAAGTTGGCTAACAGTGTGATTTGGCACTTGTCCATGCGTCTGTGCCGTGATGGAGAAGCTGCTTATGTGAGAGACACGACGACAGCAGTTTAACATGTTGTGTCACAGCGTTGTTTAATCAGATAAAGAGAAGCATTTAATAAAAAAAAAAAAAAAAAAGAAAAAAAGTTTGAGCAAACATCAGATTTTAAATGAGGTATATTTTCTCTCACCAAGTCCAATTACTGTCGCTTAATCCTTAATTCAGAATTTTCAAAACAAAGCAACCATATTGACAACACAAGTAATTACAGAAAAAGAAAGGCAAACACATACACAGTGCCTCTAGTGGGTAAAATGATTGAGAATGATGTTAGCATTACAAAGGAAAATTATAGGAATTTGTCAGGCATGCTATCATTGGAATGCATGTGGGAACCATGGATGTTATATATTAAAATATTCCATCGAAGGAAAAGACAAGGTAATTCCAACACTTGAAAGTAAAGTGTGAGCCACTTGTGTTGAGTTTGATAAAACAATACATCATTATGTCTGAATTACAGGAAACTGCAATCTTGATTCCATCCTAATTGATCTTTTTCAATAAAACTATGCATGCGTCTTTCCTTGCCGGAAACCGTAGAGCACCGCTGGCATGTCTGATAAATGAATGCTTCATCCAAACTCTGAGCTGGTGCTTGGAGTTTTTGTCAGCGCAGGAATTGATATCACTGAAGAAACAGATAAAGCTCATTTAAAATTCAGCCAATTGCCACTTGAACCTGTTTGTTCGTCAGCCATTTTTACTTTCTAATGAAGGAATTGTTATCCTTGGAAAATACCACATTCCCGAGTACGCCGAAATGCATAAATATTGTTTTCATGCCAGCCTTCAGCAAATTATCTACCAACTATACCTCCAGCCTGTCAGTCTCTGGCAGTCAGATGGTTTACGGGCCCAGGACGGAAGACAAGCTCATAGTGTGCACATTCTACTAATAGAATCTAAAGCATCATTTAATTGTGACCAACAGAGCATTGCCTCATCATTTCTCTGAGGCAGCTGCTGTGGTTTCTCTATGAATCATCCAAGATCATTATTGCTGCTGTCAGTAACCTAGTGGTCCCTAAAAGGAGCTGGGGTTCAATACAGACTTAAATTTTAGGGGCTTGTGCTTTCTCATTAACATTAATGGGTAAAAAAAAACACTATAAACGGAGCCACAGGCATTAATTTCCCGTTGGTGACTGATTTGACAGCTTTCACGTGACGGCTCAAAAAAATGAAGCTGCTATGAAACCCAGACAGTACAGTTTTAATGCAGTGTTGTCATCATATTGTACAAGTATGAGCACCATATGTGTATCTATTATATGCAGAACATTGAGGTTTATCATGTAGATCCGAAGGCGACAGTGTTTCAATCGCTCCACCTGGACAGGTGTGTTTACTTTCAGGGCATAATACAAGAGGGTTTTATGTAGCTAAGCGTTTATTCAAACATTGACTGAGCATACAGTAGAACGTAAGAGGAAGTGCAAGGACACAGCCTTCAGATCCATCAGAGAGAAGCTATTAATCTGATGAGAGAATGACTTCTGCAGTCACATGAAAGGACAAATCTGTCAAGGTTTGCATGTAGACAACAAAAAATTAAACTTCGTAAATGTAATATTGCTCATTTAATCCTTTTCTTCATCTGTACTATAACAGACACTATGCGTGTTGTTCTTCAGACACAATGAAAAACAGATCGAAAAATGAAGAAAAAGGATAAATGCTGGCACAAATCCAAAGACAATGCAGCATATTTCTTTGACAATAAATCAATAGACACAACAGCAGAGTCATTAATCCACCAGGCTCTCTTTGCCGGTGAGTTACATACTGAGATACAATTTAAAACACTAGACTGTTACAGTCACAGAGAAGTGAAATCACAAGGCATTTCTTTATTTTATTTTATTTTTTTCTTGTGTTTGTGCTGCTTTGAAGATGTGGCTGCTTTCACCTCTTTACTCTGGCGTCTGTATCAGCCAGCTTTAATTTGACATGCCTCACTATGATCACCTCAGTCATTTATTTCTAATTATTACACAGTCATGTGTAGCACAAATTACCAGTGTTTTGACATGCAGAACAGATACAATTAACATATCGCCTATACTGTGTGGGTGAGCATGGTGTGAAGTTTAAAGCCACAGAAATATTGCTGAATGTGTAGGCTTTAGGTGTTTTTTTTCTCTCATGCAGGATAGTTTTTAAAATATATATTGCTGCATGTATACACACACTGCATTATAACTGAGCCTAAACAACACTTGGCACCTCTGTGTCAAAGCTTTGCGTGACCCGTTCTGTTATGTGTCTTTTGTAAAAGTGGCTGCATGGTGTGCATGTTCCTATTATTATCCTGTCTGCCAGTAATGCTGGCAGCTTCTCAGCAGATGGTGTGATCGTCATGTCTGAGGTCCGGCCATGTTGCTGCTTCCTCAACCCTCTGTCTATTTTTTTTGCAGACCCCTGCAATGCCACCCCATGACTAATGATTTCCTCTTCGTCACAGAAACACAGTGAACAGCGGGACGGGCATGTGTGGCATTTTCTGCTGCAGCTCTTATCAGTTCAATTTAAGACTATTCTCTCTAGTGGGACCCTGGTGGCTTGACTGGAAGCTTGTTTTCATGCACATTAATTGGGGACATGTTGAGGCAACGTTTTAATTTTTTGCTTTGTAAAACAGTCACATAGTGTCTCTTTCCCAACCTCCAGCAAGTTGTTTGTAGGATGTAGTTCTTCTCCTCAATTCCATTCAACATATCCACATTTCTATACAGTATGTGTTTGTGTATATGTGTGCAAACTTATTGAATCTACTCACACTCCTATTGCAGTGTCATCCATCCTGGTGGAGGGTTTCTCCCCTCTGTGGCTCTCCTTTCATGCATTTTTTCCTTACTAAAGGAGAATTTCTACTTTCTCAAAGGACAGAGGATGCTGCATGCTCTACATGCTGTAATGCCTCTTGAGACATATTTGCACACATTTGAGTTGACTTCACAACAACATAAAATGACTTTCGGATTCAATACCAGTCAGTGTAGAAAATGTATTCCTATGAGTCAATGTAGAGTATGTTTCTTTCTTTCAAACACTCAATTGACTACTCTTTGTTCTCATGTGGGTATCCATTTGGAGCTGCAGTGCAAATGAAGTGGCTGCACATTTTTTTCTTGACTGTCCTTTTATTGTCATGTGACCTAGCCCAGGCTGAATGGTTGCTTCTTTAGCAATGGATTGAAATGACCTTGGTTTTATGATAATTATATTCGTGTGCTATTTTCCACAGAGTCAGTAGTTCACTTTTATCATGCGACCTCATTTTCTTGTTTCTGAACTATACCTAGAGAGCTTTCATCAAATTTAATGCTAGGTCAGATGTGAGCTTTGGGAACTCTGCTGCATATGTACATATTTGTTGTTCTTGAAAAGGCTACCAATTAACTACCTGGACCTTTAAAATGATTAGTTGGAGAAAACACAGGCATACGCTGACATTTTTCTCTGAATACAACACTTCTGAAAATGACTCATTGCTGTGTGTGACTACATCTTCATATCCTTATCTTGAAACGTTTACCTCATTCTCTTTGTGCTGCATTTACTGTATCTTGCCTTCGGAAATGTCGCTTTCCCAGCTGAGGAGAATTTGAACTGGGTGTTTTGCGGGTTATTTAATAGCCTGATAATGAAACACCTGTTGCGTTTGTAGATTCTGATTCTGAGTACTTCTTTCACCCAGAGCTGTCCAGTGTTATGAATGATTACTATTTTGGGGACAAGCAATCTGGCAAGTGTTACAAATGAAATGCAAAACATTCATTACGTCTATCAATACTTCTATTAGCAACAGTCTCAGCAATTTGCCTTGTTTGTTTTGAGCCTGACTTTACTTAATGAGCCATTTTCAGTTGCTACTGGACTGTAATGAGAGCTGCACAGCCTGAATTGTTTCGCCCCTCGGATTGCAGCAGAGCATGTGTGATTTAAAGTCGACCACTGGTGATAAAAGCTGACCTAAACATTAAAATCTATTTTTGTCTTTTCTCTGTTTCATATTCCCTATAGCTTGATAACCATTAGAGCATCTTCTCCTTCTCTTAAATCTGTCAAATAGTAATTAATGGATACTAATGGCACCATTTCCATCACTTTCCTTCTGGTTGAATCTCTAGTGTGTAATTATGTGCACACGCATCATTTGCCATCAGAGCATAACATCATTTTCTATGTTGAGTTGAGCATAGTCTACTTAATGTTAATGAATAAATATTCTCCCAGGACTCAGATTGAATTGGATTAGCACACATATGATTTCCTGTCTTATCAAGTTTTGTGGAATTAAATGGTACACTGAGGTCAGCAGCAGGACCGCTGACCTGAACTAGACTTCGTCGGGTCCACTTATAACCTTTCATTAGGAGTTTTTTTTAACTATAACTGAAGATGTCTTTGTTAATTAAGTCATAGTCCACACAAGTAGGATGTATCTTAGGTTTTAGTTTGCCTGTCCTTTGCCTTCTATTATTGTTCTGTTCACCCTAATGCGCCTTGACACAGTAGTCTGGAGTAATGGCTCTGAAATGCTACGCTGAATCGATGCCTGGTGCCTTTTCCTCTCTTAGGTAATTTACTTGGTAATGAGAGACGGTGCGGAAGACTGTCTCTCTGCGCGCTCAGAAGATGTAATCTGTTTTCCCTGTGATTCAGCTGGGTTAGAGAGAGTTTCACCACTAATTAATTAACTATGAAACTATGAAAGAGGATTTTACAGAAGGGCTTAATTTGGATAATCACTGGTCCTCGCTGTCCTGCCACCTATTGGTCTCTTGCTGGCTGTTACCAAACTTTGTTACTATCTTTGACTCAAGCAGAAAATCCACCATCTGTGTGTGTGTGTGTGTGTGTGTGTGTGTGTGTGTGTGCACTGCTAAAGGGTGTGTAGTTGTGTTTAGGATGTGTGTGGATGTGTGTTGGAAGAGGTTTGCTCGTATCTATAAAACAATCTGTATCAATCAGTGCTGATCTAAATGACCTGGTGTGTCAACAGCAAACCCACATGAGAGTGGTTTTCAGTACAAGAGATAAGGTCAAAGAAGCCATTTTGGATATCATAAAGAAAGTATTGTCTAGATATTGATGTCATTTATTACCTGACAAGGATGGTTATAGACGCGTTGGAGAAAAACAAGGGGGAAAGAGCAGCCCTAATGCTTTGAGACGACTGAAATGGAGGATGGCCATGATGGAAAAATCAATTAACCTTGGCCTGGAAGTGAACTGGTTGGTCTTTCAGCACGATTTTATTTGTTGACAAATATAACATCTGCTATGGGCACAGGGCAGGACATGGAGTATATGTATTTGTGTTCTATATTTGCTCTGAACTCATGCACATTGTCTCTAACAACTTTATAAGGATCAAAATGATGGTGTTTCTATCATACTCTACTTTAGGATTGATATAATCTGTGATGCTGATGAGAATCTCAGTCTGATTCGGACCACCGCAGCTAGTGATGTGCAAGAAATGTGATTTATTTTTTTATATAGTACAAACTGACCTTTCTTACACAGAACCTTATTTTACATAAGTGGATTCTGCATTCATCACTTTCACATTTCTGCAGTACTTTATTTCATCTCAAGTTCAGTATATTCTGCCCAATTTTGCACTGAGGAATTCAAAACATTCCATCATTATTTCCTGCAGTCTGTAGTGTTTGGAATTAGTCACTCCAGTGTGTAGTATTGTGGAATGTATTTGAAAGCTTTTCTCTAACATCTTAAAGCAGAGTTTGGTTTTGGTATAATTTTATATGATTTTAAGGAGAGAGTTTGGTTTTGATATTGAAATTTGTCTGTTTGTGTGTGCAGTTATGTATTTGTTTTTAGAGCATTAGGCAGTGGTGCTTATATTTAAGGCAATGTTTCTTAGCAATGTAGAAAAACTGTAAGTTTTAGTGTGAAGGGTAGGATTAGATAAAGACACTTGAAAACAAGTCTATTTAAAATGTCTCCAGCAACACTGTCTATGTTCTTATAAAAGTACGGTATCACATTAAGAGCATCAGCCAATTACTTTCATACAAAGTCTCCCATAGACTTAGATTGAATTTCTTTCATGTACTAAGGCAATAGTTCTTTTAATTACTGCAATGGTGTTACTTTCATACATTTTCAGAAGGCTTTCTGAACTAATTATCTAGTGCATAAAATATTCGATGAAGTTTACTGTTACTATATTAACCGTAACGATCTAGCGTTACTCTTGTGGCAGTTCCTAAATAAATTTAATTGAACTTTCCTTAAGTAATATGTCAGCAGACCAAACAACATGGCTGCTCTCACTAAAGTTTTGGACACCTTTCCTTTCATTTGAGCTGGAACTCTTCTATCACACCTGACACTTTTCTCCACCCGTTCCATCCTGCCTGTACACGCTTCTTCACCTCTTTTACACACTCTCCATTGCTCTGGACTGTTGACCCTAAGTACTTAAAATCCTCCACCTTCTTTACCTCTTCCCCCTCTAACCTCACTCTTCCACTTGGTTCCCTCTCATTCACACACATGTATTCTCTCTTGCTGCGGCTAACCCTATTTCTCTCCTTTCTAGTGCAAATCTCCACTCTTCAAGCTTCTCCTCCACCTGCTCCCTGCTCTCACTACATATCACAATGTCATCCACAAACATCATAGTCCATGGAGATTCCTGTCTAACCTGGTCTGTCAGCCTGTCCATCACCATAGCGAATAGGAAGGGGCTCAGAGCTGATCCCTGATGCACTCCCACCTCCACCTTGAACTCCTCTGTCTCACCTACAGCACACCTCACCACTGTCTTACAGTCCTCATAAATGTCCTGTACCACTCTAACATACTTCGCTGTCACTCCAGACTTCCTCATACGGTACCACAGTTCCTCTCTGGGCACCCTGTCATAAGCTTTCTTTGATTCTGCATCATCAATAATCAAAAAGCAAATGAAACTATGGATGGAAAATTTACTATGAACCTTATTCTGGCATTATGTAATTATTATGTGGTAAAAAAAAAAAAAAAAAAAGCTGTCAAAGTGAATGTGTCCTGTAATGAAAACTGAAGATGGTGCAGTCAAATACTGACTGCAATATTGAATAGTGACTTATTTTTGGCTGGACAATGTATTAAGCAGCATTAAGCAGAACATTAAGGTGATATGTTGGAAGCAGCAAAATTATCAACATAAGGAACTTTGACAAAAAATGGTCCATATTGTAACAATGGTCACTGGGTCAGAGCATCTTCACAACTGTGGGTCTATGGAGGTCTGCCTCTCTACTCCCAGGACTTCAGGGATCTGCTGCTAACGTCTCGGTCCAGATACCACAGCACACCTTCAGAGTTCTGATGGTGTCTAGGCCTCAAGTCAGAGCAGCTTTTGTGGAAAAATGAGGACTTACACTATATTAGACAGGTGGTAATAATGTTGTGCACCCATATATGAAAGATTGGTTAAAATCTGGTTGTTCTTTGGTTGTGTTTGGTAGGTACTAACCACTTTACAATTGAAGAAACTTTTTTGGCTTTTCTCTTCAGGGGTTGCCACAGTGAATCAGATTCACATATTGATATGGCACAAGTTGTTTTTTTGTTTTTTGTTTTTATGTTGGATGTTCTTCCTTGACATAACCCTCTGTATGTATCTGGGCTTGGGACCAGCACAATGAGGCAGTGGCTTGTGTCCCCTTGTGCCTACAGGTAATAGGTATGTATAGTGTAAAGGGTCTTACCCAAGGACCCACCTGGGATTCAAACCGTCCATCTTCCGCACCAAAGCCAGTGGTGTAAAGGTGGTGTAAACCATTAAGCTACCCAGGCACTTAACCACTTTACAATTGGAATGAACAAAAAGATCTGGAGATGATCTGATGCGTTGATTTGACCATCACTTTACCAACAACTTCAAGGGCTGAATGTTCACTTGGTGCCTTATATATCTCACCCACTGACAGGTCTCAATGAAGTGACATAATAAAAATTAATACCACCTTGTCCATCAGTGGTTGTGGCTGATTGGTGCATATAACAAACCCAAACTACAAATTCAGACTTCTGTAAAGGCCAGAGGTAGATTGTTCTTATTTCTACATAACATTACTGAAGCACAAACAGAAAACACAATATGTCTCCTTCTTTTTAGTCGTTGGATACATTGGTAAGTGTAACTGACTATTATTCTTGTAGGAAAGGTCAAACATGAGCATTTCCATAACTTTACTAGAGCTGGGCTCACCTGGACTTTCTTCTGTGTTTTGTAAAATAAATTATACTAAACTTTTTATGCCTCAAGTTGGGTTTGCAGTTGCAGTGTTAAGATCATTTGAACTTACAAAGAAGTAAAATGTGTTCTAATACACAGATACTCATCAATAAAATTACTATTTAAGCAGCACAGCCCCAAAGCCAGCAATGCACCTGTGACACTCCTCAAGATGGAGAAGTACTCCTTCAATATTAAACATCCTGTTGTCGCCTCTCCTCTCCTCTCTTCGTAACCTCTTTCCCAGCTTGAACACTCAGCCTAATTGACTAAAACATCAGAAGATAGCAGGATTCCATCCACACAGCCTGAAAAAATGTATACAGAAGACCTACCTAAGCTTATTCCTGGCACTAGACTCCTCTCAGTATAACCTCTATGTCCTTGATTTTGCAGCTATATCGATACAGAGTGTATGCTCTGCAAGTATCATGTGTATAATATCCATACTGTATCATTTATACAAGAAAGACTTTTCAATATATGCAAATATTTTAAGAATTCACTAATGGAAATATTTTAAACTCATGTCACCTTAGTTTAGTGTTTACTATATTTATTCAGTGTGTCTATTAAAAGTAAGGCAGTCTGATTAGTTATGCATCTCGTTGTTTTCCTCCTCATTTTCTCTTTCTTTACACAAAGGAACTTAATTTTCTATACAAACATTGCTTTTTCTAATTAGTTTATAATCTCCTCTTTTTATATCATCCTCTGTGTCCATTATTTTTAGTTTGCATATCTTCCACAGAAAGATTATAGCCTCACTTCAGAAGCACCATCAAAATAATGTATCCTACGTTGTGTGCATATTAGTGTGTGTACTCCACTCAAGCCCCACTCTACAATCAGTTTGTCATTACAGGCACAAATGTTTAAAATTATGCTTTAAAACTCATTATAAAAATTTAGTTGCATAGTTATTTTGCACTTGCACGTCATTTCTTTTGTCTTGAACTGGAGACATGTTTTGTGAGAGGAAACATTAAGAAGTGTTGTGGGTGAAAAGCAGCTTTCGGCCTGAGATATAGGGACTAACTATGGTATCTCCACTCTTCCTCTGCAGGTTTTGGGATGACAACTCCAGTGACAGTTGCAGGGAAGGTGTTTCTTATCTTTTATGGGCTTCTCGGCTGCGCTGCCACCATCCTCTTCTTTAACCTCTTCCTGGAGCGAATCATCACGCTGCTGGCTGTTGTGATGAAGGCTGTGAGGGAACGCAGAATCAGGAACAGTGGCCTACTCCCTCCTGGAATTCGCCATGACTTCTCAGCCTACTCTCTCCCAGGGTGGAAGCCATCAGTGTACCATGTGATGCTAATTCTCGGGATATCAGCCATCACCATCTCTTGCTGTGCATCAGCAATGTACACACCAGTGGAGGGCTGGGCCTACTTAGATTCTCTCTACTTCTGCTTTGTCACTTTTAGCACCATCGGCTTTGGAGACTTTGTGAGCAGCCAGAATGCAGCTTATGATTACCAAAGCATTTACAGGGTGGCCAACTTCCTCTTCATGCTAATGGGTGTTTGCTGCATCTATTCACTCTTCAATGTCATCTCTATTGTTATCAAGCAGGTGCTCAATTGGATGCTGGAGAAAATGAGCTGCTTGTTTTGTCAGCGCTGCAATAAGGCCAACGCGTTCCTGGGCCGACGCAACGCCATTCGCCCAAACTCCAAGGGCCGCCAAAATCGTGGTGTCCAGCCGCCAGACTCAGATGGACCTTGTGATAGTGACACTGAGGGACGCAGACTATCAGGGGAGATGATCTCCATGAAAGACCTAGCAGCCTCCAATAAAGTGTCCCTGGCTATCATGCAGAAACAGCTGTCCGAATCAGCCAATGGATATCCCAGGACAGTTTGTGGCAGCTCACGTCATAATGGATTCTCTGGGGGGGTTGGCGCCCTTGGTATTATGAACAACAGGCTGGCAGAGACAAGTAACTCCAGGTAGAATAAATATAACTACTTCTGTTCTCATACTATGGAACAAGCCCTGAGGTTAAGCACCATAGAAAAAACAAACGTCTTTTGAAATGGATGGCCAGTGTAACTTGTTATGCATGATACAAATGTATTTTTTTCATTATGTTTGTTGGAAATTACAAGCCTATGGTGATAATACTGTTAATAATGATGGTGATTGTAATGACGGTAACAATGCTAAATTACTGGATGAGGATGGCATGATGAGAGAACCACAAAACAAAAGACATACATAGGTTGATCTGGAAGCATGAGAACCACCCATCACTCATTCCATTAACCTCAAACCAACACAGAACAAATCACTGCAAGTCTCAATAAATATCAGTGTTAGTCTGCAGAGGAAACAGCCTGCTTGTTCATGCTCAATATATCAAATGTGTATGACTGTAATGTTGTACTATAATGGAGCCAGGGAAGTATATAGCATTTTCCTAATTGTTTGGGAGGTTTTGCCAGTTTTTTTGAATGTACATGCACATATTGAATGCTAAGCAGCCTGAGAGTGTAATCAGTGAATGATATGGCACATACTGATCTATGCATTATACTTGTCATGCATTTTTTTGCACCATTTTGAGACCTTCCATTGATTGTGTAAAAACCCATTTTCCCCTCACACCCGTCAAGTTTTACCCTCAGGTGACAGTGTGAAAAGTACAGTGCAGTCTCTGAGCATGGCTGTGATGTAGCTGATTATGACAGCGCGGTGAGGGGCAGTTTGCAATGCATCACATAAGAAGGCAAGAAAAGAGTAAGTTGCCATTGCTTGAAATGGAGAAAAGAGCAAGAGTTTAAGAATAAAATCCATTTCTCATGAGAGAGGAGCTGGCTTCTTATCAGCTCAGAACATGTTTCTGCGGCCAAAGACTTTGACTTGAAGGGTAAAAGAAGGCACCTTCCAACTGTGCTGCTTGCTTTTCTCTCAACCTTACGGCTGTCTGCAAGGAAAAACAAATGATAACAATTTGCTGTGTATTAATGACTATGAACATAGACTGTAAACCTATGTATTTGTATAGTTTGTTTGAGTTGGAGTAGCATGATGAGGAAGAAGAGGAGGAGAAAAAGGCAAATTAGGGATGCTTCTATCCTGCATGCACATTATGTTAAATAATGCAGATTGAGACAAGTCAGGTCAACCTCAGATTGCTGAAGTGAAAAACAAAACCTGAAGGACTGCCTCACAGGCATTGATTCATCTCATGTGGAGATTATCGGTTTTCATCGATGGACAGCTCTTTTCCTCTTAAAACAAAGCATGATCCAGAAGCATGCAGGGGTTGCATTTTCACTTGATTCCACTGCAAATGTGTAGCCAAGGTTTAATGGATAGAGGGTGTTTGTGGAGGATAAGCTGCTATCCTGTCAGGCTGCACGATCAATGCCCTTGTTGCCGGCAACTATCTCTTCCGAGGCATCAGTGATTTAAAGCAGTGAGATGGTGTTCGTAAACAGTCACGCAGAAGGAGGAGAGATTGATAGTTAAACGGTCTGGGAGATTGTGATGGTGGGCAAGGAGATGGAAGGACTGATGACAACTGCTGCAAAAGAAGAGAATGCGTTAGTAGTAACAGTGAAAGACTCTATTCATATTCATATTCATGCCCCATACATGACGGCCAAGGGCTCAACTTTTCCTTGTGTCCATCTTCAATGTCTAATAGCCTCCCGGACCACTCACTCCTTCCCCCCTGTCATCTCTGCATTCATGTTACACTGCACCAAACCCTCCTGCTTCCTTTTACTTGCAGATCTTGGCTCTCTCCTCACACCCATTGCCCTAACACTGTGAACATGAGAGATGCCACAAATGTGTATATAAACACTGGAATGTCTTCAGCAGGTGTGAAATAGGTCTTTTGTTGATTTTTTTTTTTTTTTTTTTTTTTCTAGTGCTGAATAATCTCCTGTGTTCCCCAGTCTAACCAAGAGGAATAGAGAAAATGACTCAGGTAGTTAAATCTTCAGGCTTGTCTTAGTTTCCTGCATGCCAATATGGTAAAGCCATACAAGATAGGTGTATATAAAACAGAGGACTCTTTAAAGTCTATTTTTCTACATATAGCTTTCGATATCTACATGTGGATGATTGAAAAGTCTCACTGTCACATGTCTCTTACACAGTCAGTCTGCAGATTGATGAGATAGAGCATCCAGATCTGAATTACCCACTTAAAACACAGATATTATGGTTACAAAAGTGAACAGTCTTTCCAGATGTTAAAAATTCCCAGCCGAGTGGCTTATGAGCAGCAGAGTGAGCACATGTTGATGATGGGATGTGATGCTTGCAGTGCCGGGGGGGGGCTCATATATTGCCACACTGTCGATAGCAGTGACAGTGCAGACAAAGAAAAGTGCCAAATCCTGGGACATTTGAGCAGGACTATGGGCATTCTGTAGCAAATGACAGTTTGAATTCAAAAGTGTTCCCCACTGTAATATGTCACCAAAGGGGAAAGGTTTTACTGGCACTTTTCTATAATGATGACTCCCAAATGATGATATATGTGAACCCTATTTCCCTGTGAGGGTTAAGGTTACAATGGCAGCTGCTTTTCAAAAACCCATTTAGCAAATGGGGTCTAGCTAGCTGTTGTACCCTTATCCTTAACTATAACAAAGAGCATGCATGTATGCATTTATGTGCCCAAACCAGTATGTAAATGACTGAAATGAGAATTAAAAAGGACTGATACTTTATCTTAAATGCTTCTCTTGACATCAGTTCCCTTGAAAAAGTTATTCCACTCAATATAATATCCATGAAAATGTATTTTCCTTAAGTCTAAAACACTTCAAAAGCTTATAAGACATTCAATATAGTATTTAGGGGAAAAAAAGTTTGCTCACCTAAAATGCATGTGTGGCTTGAAAATCAAATGCCTTACTTTAGTCCTTACATATTACAAAAATTGTTCCCTGTTGAAAAGATTATAGTGTGTAGAGCTTGTGTGTTGTACTATACAATCCTTTTGCATTTTGCAAAATTGATCTCCATTGATTGCAATGGTTTTAACAGTCCCACTGTTCCTCTGTATCTTCTGTAAGAGGACACAGGTGGTCTTAGGAATTACTGTTTGTATTTGTTATCAAGATGCTTCTTCGATGTGATATCAGACTTTGCGTTTTCATGCAGTTAAATCTTCCCATGTTGTCATCAGATGTGGAATTCAATTTCGATAAAAAAAAAAAAAAAATTATGCAAAATTTTCAAGCCAACACTATTTGTACATAATATGGGTAAACATAACAGACTTGGATCACAGCACCGGGTGGCTTACAGAAAAGCTGTGAACCTTAAATTGAAATTTGCCGATGTTTATTATTGTCAAAGCATATTGCTCTGTACTCAGAAAAAAAAATCTGTTGTGTTATCAAGAGTTCTTTGACTATAGAAAAGCTCGATTGAAATGCTCCATAGCAGATACAAGCCCCATAATAATGGTTAGTTTCAATAACTGCAACTGGAGTTGTTGTTAGTGTTCATCTGCATGGCTACTGATGGTGCTATGAGCTTTATTATTTATTCAGCAATGCTATTATTTCTTTGTGATCACAGTATGATGCATAACACTGTGCATTCTTCAGTTTCCTCTGGGGCCGAGTGAACGAACACTTGTATTTTCAGACTGTTAAAGCTGGAACAAAATGTTATGTACAAAAATTTGGCAAGGGCACAGCTGTAAATGTATCATTCACGCTCAGCAACTGAATGATGTATTACTGGCTTGCTTGGCTGCGTCTGATCTTTAACAAGTGCTGCATTGTTAGCTTTGATCTGGAACTTGATTTCCAAATTCACAGGACATTGGCACTTGATGTATTTTTAATGGAGACTGATGATATGGAGTCATAAACCGCATCCAGAACAGGATTTCAAAGCTGCCTCAGGTGTCTGTGATCCACAGTTACGTTGACCTTTGGCTCTATCAACATCAACATTACTCTACACCTTGATGTGTGACTCATGTTGCTTGCATCGTGGTGTAACATTAAGTTAATGTATGCAAATTCATTCTGTTTGCAAGTTGCACATTTATACCAATGATTGTACTTTTATATTTATGTAATTAAAATCAAAACCTATATAAAACAAAAAGGGGGTTCCATTAAACACTGATATTTACTGATGTCCTTTGACTCTCTTCATTGTTTTTTTTCTCTAAAATAACCCCAAAAAATAATACATCTTATCCTAATGCGTTCACAAAACTCAGATTTCTAAGACGAAACTAGCCATTTCACTAGTGATTAATGAAACAATCACTAATCTCTTATGAGACAGATTATGGGGCTGACATTTTGTGAACTCTTTCTGGCTGGTGAGTCACTAATAGACTCATTACCTAAGTCATTCATTACAAGAAATGGCTAACAAGAGTCTTTTTTCCCCACTAACAGGTCTGCAGTCTCTGTTAATTAGAAGAGTCTGTTTGTGGTTTACAGGTTACACATCATAAATGTTAACTTGCTACCAGAAGAAGGATGGCAGGTTTACAGATATTTTTTTTCAACAAATGTTAAAAAAACAAAACAAAAGAACAGAACAGAACAGACATCTTTGAGAATGTGACTTAAGCATTCATACCTTGTGAAATACTGTAGGTCTTAGGTTATATATATTTTTTTTAAAAGTTGAGCAATACTGATACCTTGAACGATACATTGAACGTATCATGTCAATGACACACACATATTACTTGACTTTACATTTATTCCACCTAGACACAAGTCCAGCAATCCAGCAACAGGGGAGCACACGGGTTACATTTCCTTCAGGGAATTGTAGAAAAGTCTAGTTTTATTAAGGTATTACCTTTAAATCCCTTGCTGCCAATAAAAACATTTTTTCTTCTTCCAAAAGTACCATAAGACTGTTGAACTAGACTTGCACTCAGCCCTGAACATTTAGTGATTACTTCAATAGCTGTTGTTGCCTTTGTTTTTCTGTAGACATACTGTGTCACAGCTTCATATTTCCAAGTGAAGGGAGACAAAGGAGGTCTATTTTTCTTGTCATTAAAAGCTTTCATTTTGACTCTTTTTATAACTGCCCCGTTAACATTTGCAGTTCTCAGTATGTTGCCGTGATATATTAGCTTTGTTCAATCCGGGACGTCTTTCAGAACACATACAGCCCATTGAAAGGACCTTCAAACAGTGCGGCTCTTTAGTAATGGGTCGATCAGGATGTTAGTCATAAAGGGAGGACCTGTAATTGCATTCATTATTGAAATGAGTCTGATCCTAGCAAATTATGCAGGAAAACAACTCACATTATCCCACTGCACTGCTTTGGGGTTAAGAGCCGTCTCTGGATAGGAAACGTGCAACAACAACCTGAACTCTACTATTAACAGAAACATTGAACAGTCCAGTGTTGTTGTCTGAGAAATTAACACCCACCTATGACTGCAGCTTTCCATTGCATATACTTGCCCACATTTTGCCACCAGCTTTTGTTTGACTGGAATATATGCAAATCATTGTATAAGGAAAGGCCTCTGTTTCCCACATGCTGTTACACAGGAATAAACCTTTACTGCAACCACTCTAATTCAGACTCAGCACCCAAAAGAGTTCCCTGATTCAGTCATCTATGGGGGAAAAAATCCCTTTTTTCTTTGTTTTTCTTTGCAACGCATACACCAGTACAGTGTGAACAGCCAGATTATCCCAAAGGGAGGCAGGGCTGCAGTTAAACCTCCAGCAGCAGGCTGGAATATCTCCTGTGGGTCTCAGCTGGTGTCAGAGCCATGTGTCTCAGTTCCTTCACTGCGGCAGAAAACGCTGATTCTCTGCCATTTGTCAGACATTGTTGCCACTGTGTCTTCGCATCGTTTCCTCACTCCTCAATTTCCACTCAGTTTTCACTTATCTGAATATCAAGGCTCCCAGTACAGATGCAATTCTCCGCTCTTTGTGATGAAGAAAATCGATAGCAAGACCTAAGGAATGCACCTACCTCCTCCTCCTCCTCCAGATACTGATATAAATGTCATTTATCTTTATTCTAAACTTGTCACTGCTGATTTGGATAGCAAGCAGTTGAAAGAATCAGCCCTTCTGAAAAGATTGTCTAATTAAATAATTTGCCAGATCTACAGTGAGAGAAGATAACAGTGACAGTTACTGCAAGAGGGAGTAAGACCTGTGCAAAGCATGATTTATGATAGCACATCCTACTGCTACTTTATCTTTACATGAATATTTACCATCATCTTAAAATGGTCAGCTTTTGTCAAATGAATAATTCACAGATAAATATTAATTTCATTGCAATCAAAAGAAGATTCTATTAATGTATGCCTAGAGCAACTAAATGCATTAAAAATATTTTTCCCAAAATGTAGATTTTTAAGATCTGAGGAGATAAAAAGGAATTCCAAGCAGTGGGTGCACTATATTTTATGCAACTTCACTTTCTCAACATATCAGAGCTGAGCCAAAGCATACAAATGTCCCAAAGCATATACATTTATTGATTTTAAAGGAGAAATGAAGGTCTGCGGAAACATTTTGTCCGGACTAGGCATCAGTTGGTGACTTTAAAGGATAATACAGCCCTCTGTGTAAATTTTGACATTTAAATAAGCTGTGCAATAATAAGGGTAAGTGCTTCAATATCCTACACGTTATATTCTTTCTATTGATGTCTTTAACCTGGGGCAATGATACATTTAGGCACATTAAGAAGCTCTACTTGGCTACACACTTTTCATGTGCTGTGAAAGTGACTCGTGCTCTATTACTTTATTCAATAAGGTGCAGCCAAATGAAATAGCCTGCACCACTTTTAATAGTATCAGATGAGACTGTGAATTCAAGGTACGGTGTGAAAATCAAAAGTCATTGTGCAAACATAACACTTACATGTAGTGGACTTGAGTGACATGAGTGATGAAGCAATTACCTTATAACATCTGCTCTTTCAATTACCATGGGAAGAGCAATAGAGGGGTTAAGAGATAAGTGAAACTCTCCATTCCAGCTAATGAAATTTAATATGATATCGTAGTCAGATTAGCTGGAGAATAGAGTCTTGTTTGCTATTTCACATATACTTTAGCATCAGCTCATATAACTCAATAAACTCAGTGCAGAGTAAAGCAGATAAAGTTAGACACATATTAAATCATAAGGACCTAGTGTAACTTTTGTGGCAGCTTCCAAATTAATTTTTCTCACTTTTTAACCTTTCCCGAGTGATTTATCACAATTTAATACAATATTATCCTCTGAATTTAGCATTTTTCCCCCAGTGAAAATCATTTATATTCCTATGTATGTTTAATTTACTGATTATGTGGATGCTCATAAAAGCTCAGAATAAAGTCAAAGGTTATTATATCAAAACAGAAACAAGCTGAAGAATTTTTTTTCCCCAGTAAAATATATTATTAATTAAACATAAACCAAATGTGTCCATAAATGGTTATTGATCAAACTCCATGTGTTTTACTGGTGAATCGAAGTTGTAGAAGATGACAGTGTTTTCATGTTTACTACAGAGCCTCTGAATGTCCAAATGGATCATATCTGATGACAATGAAGAAATAACAAACTGTTTTTTACATCAATTACAAGTAATGATAGGATTATTGGATCAACAGTTTGCATCAGTAGATACTTTTGGTCGACTTTGGATGTTTGGGTCTTTATGGGTAAATTGATGAATCAGTGAAACATTTCAACTTGAGCACCTCACATTTTCAGATGTAATGTAGATTGAACTCAAATATCGACTATGTGTTTGCTGTCTTACACAACATGTAGGTGCAAATACCAAAACAATGATTTCAGCAGCCTTATCAATAAACCAAGCTTACTGCTCTAATGCACAACAATTAAATCAATAAGAACATAATTAATAGAAGCAGAAATTGATAGATAAAGTTGTGAATGTTGAAGAACTTTTGCTTCTCCTTGAATAACAGAAATGACTTAAAATGATAACACTTCATTTGGGTGAGCAGAGTAAATGTTAAGCTGAAAATAATTAATAACAGGTAATAGAAAGAAACACTTTCATTTTCTGTACGAGCGACTTGAATCTGACATCTGAACCGAGAGTAAAACTGATATCTCATCTCTGAGTGTCTGGGCTCAAAACGTCCTGAGTGTAAGAATACATTTATGCAAATTCACACAGTCATGCATATTTCCATTTTCCATTATATTGTTGTTGTGGCATTCAGCAATACACAGCAGAGCAAAAGCGGTGCATTTTTGTATTGGCAAAACAAAAATACACTTGAGTTTCTTTTTTCTGGAGCAAAACTTGAACTCTAATAAGTAGATGATGGTGCTTATGAATGAAAGAGGCAGATATAATAAGTGAGGTGGACTGAAATGTTAACAGCATAAAATGTTCAACCCAGTTATTATGGAGAGCTATCATTTGCAATTCCCTACTGCACTGTTTTACTGTTATAATCTGAATAAATGTGAATTAAATGATATCATGGGGTGTAAAATATAGTTCAATTACAACAGCAGGACATTCTGTTTTTCTATCCTGGGAATCCATCTATCATGTGGGATTCAGGCAAAATCAGGAGGCAGGCATTATTTATGAGTTTTACAATGAATGTATTAACTGTAAAGGAATGTATTTGGTTCATTGCATGGTATGACAACTAAAAACATTTTTTAAAGGGATTTTTTTCTAAAGATGAATAACTTCTGCCTTGTCTATTGTTTTATGTAAAAAAAATATATATAAATTTTAAGGTGAATTTGAAAATATGGACAATGTAATGCTGGTTATATGATTTATGAGAAGTCCCTCTAAGGCTTTATTTTTCTTTTATTAGTGAACCATGTTGGAGGTAGATTTCATTTGCTGTGTGATATTTTCCCGAATTTACAAGCTGTAGAAGTAGCTGGAGTCTAAAAACAGTCAAATTTTGACTTGCAAATCAGTGTGCAGCGTACACAACTGTAGTGCATCTCAAGGAGAATAAGCATTAACATGATGATGGAAGGCTAAATAACACCAGGTATTTTCTTCCTGATCCTTTATAGTTAGATTTTGCATATTATATTTTCCTGGGTGCTCCAGATAACCTTGTTTGCAAAGACACTGAGACAAAGTTCTTGTAAATATAGACAAAACTGCTCATACTGCACTACACTGAGAACAATACTGTTTGTTGCAATGACTCTCTCATTGTCTCTTCTCTGTAATTTTCCCAAGGTTCATCTATGCAAATATTTCCTCTTCCCACCCTTTCTCTTTTCCCTCGTCTTAAAAAAAAATGCTGCAGTTCTGCAGTTGCTGTTAAATCCGCTGACTATCACCGTACCATCAGTCACTGCCCGCACTTCAGTTCCCCCAGAGGTAAGCTGAATTAATGTATGGCTGAACCTTATACATTAAGGTTCAGTTGTGGGGTGGGCAAGTCACTGAACGGAGAACTGCTAAGAGGCAGCCTGGAAAAAGACATTTGCATTTAGAGGTTTAATTGGCCTCTGTGTGTGACTAGAAAGAAATAAAAGTGCAAATGAAAACCTGTGATCATAAAATCTGTCTCATGTTAGTGTAAGGTAAGAAGGACAGAGAGTCCACATGTATTATGGTCACCTTATTTAAGAGGAGAGGATGAAAAGATGAGAGGAAGAAAGGAAGGAAGGCAGGGAAGGAAGGAGGGAAGGAAGGAGGGATGACAGAAGAAAGGAAGGAAAGAAGGAAGGCAGAAAGGAAGGAATGAAGGAAGCTGGATTTCAGTTGTTTTTCTCAACAGTCCCAATAGTGCTTATGGAATCATTCTCTTCATAAGCCTGATGTGTGCTCATTACTGTAAGGAGGAGTCCCATAGAGCTTGTATTCTGATGGCACTGCTTCAGTAGTGGTCGAAGAGGAAGAAAGACACCCAAGAGGACTGAGAAGGAAAAAAAACAACAAAACAGTAATACCAGGTAAGCCCATCAAAGGGAAACAGAACAACAGAGATGCAGTCCCTGTTATCACATCAGCTTTATTTATTTATGATACATTTATTTCTGTTTATTTCCCCCGTTCCAAACATCATAATAATTGAATTCACACCAAAGCCATAATAAATTGGTGCAAGTCTCAATGCGCTGTCCCCACTACAAATACACTTGACATATTGTACATTTCAAATATCACTCTGTTGATGATTCAATTTAGACGGTTTACTTACTGTATTGTTTTTCAGAGGGATGGAGAACATGACAGCAAATACTGGGTCATCTGGGATCTGCAGTTAAAAGTGATTTCTGTTCCGTCAGTGCTGCACGAACAGATGCAATTCGGAGGTCCCAGGAGATATAAGAAGATAAAAGATTGAAGGATACTAAAAATTGTAAGAAGTCCAAGTTCTAGACGTCGTACTACATGACACAGACATGCTCAGCTTAATGGTTACTTTTAATGGAAAGAGTGGAAAAGTTTCTTTGAGAGGGAGGTTTATCTACCCTTCTGCAGCCTCCTTGCTGCTGTTTGGTAGAAAATACCCCCACCCC
>JAPSES010000097.1:13118150-13162835 GCA_029822895.1 Maxillicosta whitleyi | reverse complement strand
AAAGGCGGCGTCAGACAGACGATGACTATGATCCCTCCACCTTATACGTTCCAGAAGACTTTCTCAACAAAAACACTCCCGGCATGCGAAGGTGGTGGCAACTCAAAACTGACCTGTTTGATACAGTCATTTTTTATAAAGTGGGAAAGTTTTATGAGCTCTACCACATGGATGCTGTAATTGGTGTAAATGAGCTGGGACTGACTTTCATGAAGGGGACCTGGGCACATTCAGGTTTTCCAGAGATTGGCTTTGGGCGTTTTTCAGATGTACTGGTTCAGAAAGGCTACAAAGTGGCTCGTGTGGAGCAGACAGAGACCCCAGATATGATGGAAGCACGTTGTAAGACCATGTTTAAACCCACAAAGTTTGACCGTGTGGTGAGAAGAGAGGTGTGCAGGATTATCACGCGTGGCACCCAAACCTACAGCGTGTTGGACGGCGCTCCATCTGAGAGTCAGAGCAAGTTTCTGCTCAGCTTAAAGGAAAAGGCTGAAGAGGAGAGCTCCGGTTGCTGCCGTACTTACGGGGTCTGCTTTGTCGACACGTCCGTGGGTTATTTCCATGTGGGCCAGTTCCAAGATGATCGCCACTGCTCACGACTGCGCACCCTGATCGCACACTTTGTTCCTGCCGAGGTGCTCTTTGAAAAGGGTAACCCATCAGTCGAAACACGCAAAATACTGAAGGCATCTCTGTCTTCTGCTCTACAGGAAGGGCTGAATGCAGGCACTCAGTTCTGGGATGCTCAAAAAACCCTGAAAACCCTTTCAGAAGAAGATTATTTCAGTGAAACTGCTGCAAAAGAACAGGGGACAGGGAATAATTTTCTTCCAGCTCTTCTAAAAAATATGACCTCTGAGAGCGATTCCTTGTGTCTCACCCCTAAGGAGGGTTATGAACTCGCTCTGTCATCATTGGGCGGATGTATTTTCTACTTGAAGAAGTGTCTGGTGGATCAAGAGCTGCTTTCCATGGCTAACTTTGAAGAATATGTCCCTGTTGATGTTGAGATGGAGAAAGCCGCTGGACCTGCAAATTTTTTTGCACAGACACGTCAACGGATGGTCTTGGATGGAGTGACACTGACAAACTTAGAGATATTTCAGAATGGTTCAGGAGGAACAGAAGGGACACTGCTGGAGCGTCTGGATACCTGTTCGACGCCATTTGGAAAGAGGCTTCTCAAGCAGTGGCTCTGTGCTCCTCTGTGTAACCCCACCTCCATCACAGACAGACTAGATGCAGTGGAGGATCTGATGGGAGCACAGGCACAGGCCACAGAGGTTTCAGACCTGCTGAAGAAACTGCCAGATCTGGAGCGTCTCCTGAGTAAAATCCACAGCATCGGCACTCCTCTGAAGGGCCAGGACCACCCTGACAGCAGAGCCGTTCTCTATGAGGAGGTCACCTACAGCAAACGCAAGATAGCAGACTTCCTTTCAGCCCTGGACGGCTTTAAAACAATGCAAGAGATTATATCTGTCCTCTCTCCAGTTTCAGGAGAGTTTAATTCGACATTGCTCTGTCAAGTTGTGAATCTGAAAGATGAAAAGAATGGCCTGTTCCCTGACCTTTCAGCTGAACTCCAGCGCTGGGACACAGCCTTTGACCACCAAAAAGCCCGCTCTACTGGGGTTATAACGCCTAAAGCTGGATTTGACCCGGAGTATGACCAGGCTCTGACTGGGATCAAAAACTGTGATCGAGAGCTGCAGGATTACCTGGACAGACAGAAGAAGAGGATTGGCTGTAAGAGTCTGACCTACTGGGGCACTGGGAAAAACCGCTATCAGATGGAAGTTCCCGATAGTGTCTCCGAGAGGAATATTCCCGATGAGTACGAGGTGAAGTCTACAAAGAAGGGCTGGAAGCGTTATGTGACAAAGGAGTCCGAAAGACTTTTCTCAGAGATGCAAGGGTTTGAGGAGAAGCGGGATGCTGCTCTGAGAGACTGCATGAGGAGACTCTTCTACAACTTTGACAAGAACTACAAAGACTGGAAGACTGGTGTGGAATGCATGGCAGTGCTCGGTAAAAATTCTTTTTTTTTATGTGCTTCTGCTTTATATTTTTAGAAGTGGTGCAATGCAAGTAATTTTACTCGAGGCCAAGTGTAAAAAATATTTACTCCACATAGTATTTCAGTATTTCTAGTTAATTTTCAGATTAGAGTTTCATGTCCTTTTGGTTCAGTGAACACATAGAAATGAATGTTTTTTGATAAACTGAAAGATGATTTATGGCTTCTGAAAATCCCCATATTCTTAAAGCTAAATAAATGCTTTAAAATTCCTTTTGGATTAATTGGAAAATATGCTGCCATATTATTACTCATTTATAGATGGATCTGAATACTGTTTCCATTACTGATTTTTAGTTTTGTGTCTCAGAAAGAAAACAGCTGTTGGGATTCTTTCTGTCTGTTACCCAAGACAGAGACATTGTCTTCGGCTTATAAAACAAGTTTGCATTGCAGGTGTCTGCTCTGAGTTCATTTCCTGCAGATGGAACCAACACTTGTATACACTTGAGTTGATGTGTATTATTCATTTTCATTTCATTTGTGTTTGTAGATGTTCTGTTGGCTCTGTCACGCTACAGTCAGGGGGGAGACGGACCAATGACCAGGCCGCAGGTGGTGCTCCCAGAGGCGGGCCATCAGTTGAACGCTTTCATTGAACTTACTGGATCCCGTCACCCCTGTGTCACCAAGACCTTCTTTGGGGATGACTTCATCCCTAATGACATCTTCATCGGCTGCCCTGGCACCAGTGAAGACAGCGACAATGAAAAAGGCTGTGCCTCGTGTGTCCTTGTCACAGGCCCCAACATGGGTGGGAAGTCTACACTGATGAGACAGGTGCATGGATTATGACTGTGTTAATGCCATAAGGGTTGTCCTTTTGAGTGTGAATACAGAAAAGCAGAACCATCACCCTTAAATGACAGGAATCTCTTCGATGCTGCATTTTGCACTTTACAGAAAGCTGAGGTCCTGAGTTTTCTGACAATATATAACACTTTACATCATCAATGCGAGACTATTACATGTTGAAAGGAACTTTTTCACAGACTTCCACACAGGCTAAAAACTATGAAGCCATAATATGGATACTGAATGTTCAAGACCAAAAGCATGTTCAAGCAGATGTAAAGTCGTCGAAAGCTTATTTTTATAATCTCAAAAAGTTTCATTTATTCATTTACCTTTGTGATCATAAATATGCAAAAAACAATCAAGTCCTTTTTTTTTTTTTTTTGATACTAAAGCACACTTTTAAGCATTTATCGTTTATAATACTGATAATTAATGGCCAGATGTTGAACATTCAGTTGTTCTTGAAAACAAATGTGCAAAAAATTAATTTTCTGACACTTTTACTGCAAAGAAATCATGAAGACACCTAGGCGGCCTCTTGTAATGGTAGTCTTAGAACAGTTACACAAGTGATACCCCATGAATATCACTTCATCGTGGACAGGGTTCTGATCGTATGCTATTGGTTTTTTACAGTGTGGACTCATGATCATCCTTGCTCAGCTGGGTTGCTACGTTCCTGCTGAGAGTCTGCGCTTCACCCCAGTCGACAGGGTCTTCACTCGGCTGGGAGCCTCAGATCGCATAATGGCTGGTAAAGCCCCAAAGTCCTGTATCGTACACTGTAATGATCTGAATTTCCACTTCATGAGCTAAACATGTATTGTACTCACGTGCATCTTCTAGGAGAGAGTACGTTCTTCGTGGAACTGAGTGAGACCGCCAGTATCCTGCATCACGCCACAAAACACTCACTTGTGCTTCTGGATGAATTAGGTGCATCTCTTTTTCTTATTGACAGCAACAGTGCCATCATCAGTGTGTTTGTTTGAGCTGTTCTTACTCTGTCTCGTCGTGTCTGTAGGAAGGGGCACAGCCACATATGATGGGACAGCCATTGCTAGTGCTGTTGTGAAGGAACTGGCAGAGAAGATCTGCTGTCGCACACTCTTCTCTACACATTACCACTCCCTGGTCGAGGACTACGCCAACAACCCTGCTGTGCGTTTGGGTCACATGGTGAGTACATCCATAACGGTAGAATGAAGCTACCCTTTTATAATCAGTACATTTATACGCGCACTCAACATTTAATCCCTCTCATAACACAGTAGTTTCCAACCTTTTTTGCCACATAAGCTCAAGTAGTCCTCCATTGACCATCTAGTTTTTACTCTGCAATAAAACGTGTCGTACTAAAGAATCACCTGTTGAAATATTCTAACCTCTTATGAGTCTAAGCTTTAAACAAGCGTTTAAGAAGTCTCAGCATATGGTATATTTATAATTCCTTGCTAGATGAAACATTCACATTACCTTAAGCTATTAGTTTTGATATATTCTCATCTGCAGCCTGTGGTGTTAAAGGGATTTCAATTCACTCATGTCAATATTCAGCCAAATGGTTATTGTAAATTCTCTAAAGATCAGTGTAATATTGATTTGAAAACCTGTTTGCTTGTTTTCTTTTCTAACAAATGCTTGTGGATTTATGGAAAAAAAAAAAAGTATTACATTTTCTAACTATACCTGTGGTTCAGAATCACTGCCTTAATGCAGTTGTTACTTCAACAGCAATGAATTCCCTTCTAAAAGAACACAATAACTCTGTGTTTAGGTAATTTACTATTTGAGTTTTTCTATCATGAAAATGTCTTCAGTAAACAAAATGTGTGTCTGGCTAACTCCATAGCTTCTTCTTAAAAAGCAGCTATGTGGAGGACGATGGTTAAATATCTTAAATAGGCAGATGGTTCCTGGGTGTTAAGTGCCGTTACCATGCATTATCACTTTTCAGGCATGCATGGTGGAGAATGAGTGCGAGGATCCAAGTCAGGAGACCATCACATTTCTGTACAAGTTCATCAGCGGTGCGTGTCCGAAGAGCTACGGCTTCAACGCCGCTCGACTCGCCAGCCTGCCCGAGGAGGTCATCCAGTCAGGTCACAGGAAGGCCAGAGAGTTTGAGAAGAGCACCATCAATCTGAGACTCTTCAAGTACGTTACACTGACTCTAACCAAAGCAATGACTCTTGATTTACTCTACAAGCTTATTGTCATTGATTTTTCTTTGACTTTTCTTTCATAGGAAACTCTGCCAGTTCACTGAAGATGCCACTCTGGGGAAAACACACTTTGCATCTCTTGTTCAGATGATCAACACACTGTAGTTCTGTTATTTTTTTTTGTCATTGTTAAAATTCTGTTCACTTAGTACTAGAAAAAAACACTACTGTAATGAGCTAATAAAGTTTATTTTTAAAAAAATGACAATGTTTCATCTAGGAAATTAAACCCTTTTAATTCACGCTAGCGCCTACATAACGGTTATTGAATACTTCACAATATATTAAGTCTAGATGTTATGATACATGCATACATTTCAGTCTGTATGAGAACCCACAATCACCAGTACACATGGATGGGGGAGAGGGGTAATGAAACCATATAGCGCTGTATATAGATACTTGTCTCAGCTTCAGTAGAGTAAAAGCCTTTAAATTCTCCAGCAACATTGGTGAATAAAGAAAACAAAACATCAAAAAAAATTTTCATGCTTTCACAAGACTTGTCTCTTTCATTCTGAACCTAAATATAGTGAGAAAACATCCCCTTGAAAGTAACTCGTAACTGGTTAAAAAGCAGCATGGATCTGACAGGGAAATACGACCAGTAGATTTATTGCTCCCCAGAAGAATAATGGGTAAGATGTAGCTTTTGTTTTACACTGAATCTACACGCCATGCCATTCAACTCCAATCAGATGCATAACAGCATCTTAACCAGCAAATCATTGGGTTCTACTTGAGCTTGACACACACAAAAAAAAACATCACATTTACATCAAAATTTTACTTTTTGGTCAAGTTGCTGTTTAAGCTGAAACAAAATTAACAACCTCTCAAACAGAAACAATGCATAGATTATATAAATCCAGACTTCCCTTATGTATATGGAGCAATTGTAATCCAACCATATGATTTTAGATCAAGTCTTGTGAAAGCATATTTCAGCATTCATCTATTTTTCTGTATTGCAAATGTAAAAGTCAACATTGCTGGAGAAAATGTGTAGTGTTTTCCTCTCTTTTTCTCTGATCTCTTTCACAGAAAGAAGTTAGATACTGTGACATGAGTATAATTACAGCAATTCTAGGGTATAATAACCAAAAAAATTAACACATTTAATAAAATAAAGACATTCAAGTACAGTAAGATTTTTGCATGAAAATACAAAACTACACAAAAAGCATTAAAATCAAATCTCAACGGTTGTTTCGAGGGGGGGAAAAAAAAAAAGCTGAAGTGCTAGGTCATTTTTCCCGTACATCTTAACGAGCACGTCGGTTGCTCAGTGATGGAAGCATTATTGTATTGGGGCCTTTGCCTCCATGTGAAGTTACTGTATGCCTCTTCTTGCTGAGCATCTGTCCACAGTGGGTCTGTACATGACTGCAGTATCTTGGTCTTCCACGTCTTTTAAGACCAATGAGTCTCGTGGCTTTTGTCTGTTTCGCACCAGTGTCACTTACTTGACCAACCCAACACACCCACAAACCCTGAGTCAGCTGCTCCTCTGCTCCGTCCCACTGATGACACCTTTTCTGTCAAATAACTGAAGGAAAACAAAAAGCGAGGCATCCATGAACAGGTTTTTTTTTTCTAAATGACTCCATTTAGCATATTTGTGTCCAAGTCTCTTTAAAATTCACTGTATATTTCTCTGTCAAAGTGAATCTGTACTTAAAGTTTAGATTTCCCCTTCCACTGCAGAACGTAAAGTGTCTTTTAAGTCCATTACTGCTGAAGCGCCAACGACCTGAGGGCTTGAGCTCAGTTGTGCTGCAGTGTATTGGACTCTATAGGGGGAGCCGAGTCATACAGTGTGTCTGTGTCGTGAGTCGGCTCTCCAGCTAATGTGCAAGGATTTGACAATGTCCCGGCACCGCAGTCACAGAAGAATCTGTAGGTGGAGAGAAGAGAAGGATTCAGAAAATAATGATAAACTATGTTTTACTACCAAGAAGACATCACTAGACAATAAATTTTAAAATTGCAACTATTTTTGTATTTACAGTCATGGAAAAAATATTAGACCATTAAAAACAATGGCTGTGCAACCAAGTACCAACTCTTTTGTGTATCGTGGCTAAAACGGAAAAGAAAGCCTAAAAGCACTGTTTTTGGCAGTTCAATGCTGTAGCTGTTGATGTACAAACTTAAGTGATTTTGGTTATTATCAAAAAAACATGGAAAATGGATATATATCAGCTCTGAAATTAAACTTTTATGAGCTATTTTGTTATTATATTTGTCCAAACAAATGTACCTTTAGTTGTACCAGGCATTAAAATGAACAAGAAATTGAAAACAAGGGTGGTCTAATAAAACAAAGACTTCTATGTTAAGCTCAGAATAAATAAAACCACAAAAAAAAAAAAAAAAAGTTATATCTATATTGGCGCTCAGCTATCGGCCAAAATGTCATTTTAAATACCTGTATCAGCCAAGAACTTTCAACTATCAGTGCAACTTTCATTTAACTGTTTATAGAAGCAGACCATGAAGAGGTTTGCTTAGCAGTGTTTAACATGAAACACTGGTAAATATATGATGTATTTAACATAAAGGCAAACATTTGATGAAAGCCAAAAAAAAATATTTAGTCTTTGTGCCTCCTTTAACACCTTGTAAATCATCTTGGAGCCATGAGTTTCATGTTGCAACTCACTGATCGTCAGGAGTCATGTTCAATTGTGCTGTGGTTCAATCTAAATCAAAACAAGGGTGGAAGTGAGAGACGCCATTTCATTTGGTTAGAAGGGATCGATTAAAAACACACCTATCATGTCTAATGAACTCCACGTCGTGTCCTTGGTGACACTTCTTGATACAGTTCACACAGATGGCATTGCGGTCTGTTGTGTTACAGGTATGACACCTGTAGAAATCCAAGAAGATGCACTAGTAAAAATCTATACTCTATACTATAGGAACATATGAACTCATTTTAGAGTTTAAACCTGAATTACCTGTAGAAATCGTGCATTGGGTAGCTGGTGTAACTTGAAATCTTGTAGAGGCACTGACCTCTGCTTACAGCCTTTTCAATGGCATCTTGATTGTTCATTATCTTATTATCTAGAGAGAAAAATAAGAACAATAAGAAAGTACAATTTCATCAATTTAATCTTTGAACAAGCAATTTTAGTGTGTCACTGAGGAAAAAAAAAAAAAAAAGAATAATAAATACCTTTCATTGTAACATTGACGCCAGATGCAAGAAACAACCCTCCAAACCGGTTGTTGAAGATCTGATTTCCCTCCAGAGTTGCTGTGGCATGATTGGTGATCTCAATACCTAAAACATGCCAATTCCAAACAAATACAGTCCACACATTTACTAGGTCTTATTAAAATGAGATTTAGTAATACACAACGGTTTGTTTACACAGACACATTTTTTACTGTGTTAAAAACCCATAATAATTACGCATAAAAACTGGAATGGTTTTAAATAATGATGGACTGTAGGCTGTGTTCTGGTACTACCCACCTGCAGCAAAGCCATCAAATATCCTGTTTTTCCGCAGTACGGGGTGACTGTTGGTGCTAATGAGGACTCCTGCTTGGGCATTTCGGAAGATGTCATTTTCTTCTAGCAAACCTGGAAACCAAAAGCAGACCATCAATCAAGAGCTAGCTCGTCCATAGTATCATACAGCTGAACTTCTCTATACATGTTGAGGGGGAAATAGGCCTGACTATGTTATTATTATTCTGGAAGAGGCGGAAAAATACATCTGGCTTGTTTATGTTTCTTTAAACAATTGTCTTTGGTGGCACAAAGCCTAGGATGGTGCTTTTGCAAAATAGTGTTGATGGGGATTTGTTTTGGTGGAATGTGGAGGCGAGCTGTGGAATTAAAAAGCTAAATCCGCTCAAAACACAACCCCACATGAAAAGATAAAAAATGTAGGTCACCTATCAGATATGACTTTTATAATCTAGGTTGCTGCTGTTCCCTATGGTGAGTGGAACTTTGAAATTAGTAACGTGCAAATACCATAAGGGCAGGAGGATGGTGCCTGAGAGTTGGCAATGGCAGGCTTAATACTGACAGGCTGTTTTTGAGTCAGACTAGATCATCAATCAACTGTCATAACTTGCTATGATGATGTCAATAAATCAAACATTAGAGGATATTTCAGGAGGCAAACGTGTCTGATAAATGTAAGATTTTCCAGTATTTATATTTTTGAGTGCTGCAGAATAACTACACTGTCTGGTGTTTCAAAAATTATTTTTATTCCAAAATTTGAGATGTAATAACCTTAAAGAAATATTATTTTCCAACATATGAAGAAGGTTGTCTAGCACGTAAAGCACCTCACAGCATCCACACGACTGAATTCTAGTTACTAGAAACCCCAAAGGGGATTTCTTATGGCCTGCTCCAATAGAAAAGTAATTTTCGACTCTTATCAAACTATTTTAGCAATATCCAATGCTTTTCTAAGGCTTCAACTTTTGAATTAGAGATTGACGTGTTACCTCTTCCTCCGTTGAATATGCAGATCCCCCCATCTCTCCCGTCGTGGATCTTATTCCTCCGCAGAGTCGGGTTGCTGTCCGTCTTGATCCACACTCCTGCCATAGCATTGTCAAAGATCTCATTGTCCTCGATAAAGCCTAAGCCTGAAAAACATACATGTATGTTTCATCGTCAGGGCTATAAGGGGAAATGACTGGTGATATTTAGCAAAATAAAGTGATCAATAAAGAAACAATCGAGAAAACATAATACCTGAGTTGTAAACCAAAATGCCACCATTCTGGCCTCCCCAGATCTTATTCCGCCTGATCTTGGGATTGCTACCAGTTCTGGAAAAAAAATGCAGGAAAGTACACATGAAGGGCAGGTGATGAACTGCTGAACTTGTTGCAGAGTGCTTACCTACAACAGAGCATTACATTATTACATTGATTTTCCACCAACCTAATTTGAACTCCAGAGTACATGTGATTGTAGATGTCATTGTCTTCCAGCACACCGTGGCCATTGTCATAAAAGTAGACCCCAACCTGTTGAATGACAAGAGTAAAAGCCCGTTTTTATTAGCTCAAGTTCAGATAAGATACTCGGTAAATATTTTCTTTTTATTCAAAACTGCTTAAATCATGAACTACTACAGTTTATGACATCTGACATCTCCAGTGTATGTCAGATACAGCATACATGTAATTAGATCGATACATCAGTTGTCTGAAAGTTGTCACCCTGCACTTATTTCTCATCACTTGACTCATTAGCAGCCTGTAATCTTACCTGCTTCCCACTGTGTATCCTGTTCCTCCTCAGGACTGGCGTGCTGCCTGTTGTCACCCACACTCCCGCCAGTGTGTTGCTGTACACTTCGTTCTCCTCTATGACGCCTTGTCCTTTTTCATGCTGTTTGACACAAAACAGCCATGCATAAAACATTAAGCGAAAATAATCCATGACATAGAATGACTATTAATACAGATGACATTTTATGATAACCTCATCCCCTGACCTTCAGCAAAACATTTATATTGTTTGCATATATGCATGAAAATATTTACCACGTATATGCCACCATGCTGACCATCATGGATCTTGTTGTGTCTAACAATAGGACAGCTGTTTGTCCTGATCTGGATTCCAGCCAAGGCATTTCCGTAGATGTCATTTCCTTCAATGAGGCCTCGGCCATCACCAAAAATATAAACTCCACCTTGGTTACCGTTAAAAATGGCGTTACCCCTGTATTCAGACAAAACACATTTTAGAACATGACACATTAAGATACTTTTCAATTTAAAAACATACTCTTACAGTCCAGACACACTGACCGTATTGTGGGGTCACTGTTAGAGGTGATCCAGACGCCAGCAAAATTATTTGCATAGATCTTATTTTCGATGAACTGGCCACGGCCCTTTTCATGAACATAGATTCCCCCAGTCTGGCCATGATGGATCTCACAGCGTACCACTGTTGGATTGGCATATGCCTTCACCTCAAAGCCAGCTATACGGTTCCTGTGGATGTTACAGCTCTCAAAATAACCCTGCAGATAAAGAGCAAAATATAAAATTAATTCACGCCCTACATTTCAGTCCACGACCAAGTGACTAACAGAGTGAATCATGATGTTACAAGCCCTTTCCTCTTCCACTGTCACTACGCAGCAGCTCTACAATGGTATGCTGGAGATAAATAGGCCTAAAAGTACAGACACATTTATAAATATACATATTAATAAGAACATAAATGGGGGGGGGGGTTGACTCTGAGTCATACAGCCATGTCATAACAATAATGTAGCAGCATTTTTAAGTGACACATCTACCATAACATGAAAAAAATGTACGGTATGAGACACCATGAACATGAGTTTGAGGAGTTGCTCAGTACTTATCAGATAGGAAACGTATTACAGGTGTTTCAGACAGCAAACTAAAAGTAAAGTTAGAAGGATTAAACTACTATACTGTTCTAAATGTCATTTGTGTACTGTATATTTAGCAAATTCCCCTGCATGTCACAGTTTTTGGGGTTTTTTTGTTTTGTTTTTTTTTTAACAATTTTTACAATTGTTGAATATTAACTTTTTAACTGTATTGGTAATTTGTAGGTACTTCTTTACCCTTTAATTTCTTAAGTACTGTTTACATTTTTACCTCTTACAGATCTCATTTAAATCCCTGCAAATAAATTTATTAAATTTTCTTCACGTTTTGCCTTCACCACAGTGAAATGCATACAATAGAAATATAATTCAATAACAGTTGATATATGCAGACAATCATATTTGATTTGCATGAAAAACACTGCAACATAATTATTAGTGTTAAAAACATTTATAGTCCACATAAGAAGAACTTAATACATCAGTAAAGAGTCACTTAAGGATGTCTAAATATGCTCTGAGGGTAAACCAGACAGCCCGGGGTCTCAACGGTATCTTACCATCCCATGGTCAAATGTAAAAACACCCACGTCTCTCCCGTGGTGAATATGATTCCGTCTGATGATTGGGTTGCCATGGTTTTTCACCCAGATGCCAGCCAGTGCGTTGTTTGAGATCTCATTGTCTTCATAGATTCCCTGGAAGAGGAACAAGAAATTTTCATGTCAATGATTATTCTGGTAAAAGTAACACCTTGAAAATAACCTGACTAAAAAGTATAGTGCTTGATAGTTTTGGCATAATTTTTTTTTGGGGGGGGAGGGGGGAAATCCCTATGTTACCTTTCAGCACATTGTTATTAAGTGATCTGAGAGGAAACACAAATCTATACACACAAACAAAAAGAAGTGATCCATGTCACAGCCTCTGTCTAATCACAGGTATTTTCAGACAGGCATGTGAATAAAATACATGGACAATGGCTGTAATTACTTAAGGCTGATCAGATTCCATTGGACCCTTTTCCACAATGGTGTGAAACAATGTCAGGTTGTGAATATTTCACTCTCTTGATCGCAGCTCCTGAAGCTTTAATTCATTGGTGACTATGAACCCTGCATGTAACTCTATTATCTTTTAAGGGTTAATTTAATAACTAATTAAAATAAGAGAAAGGTGTGAGTTACCTGTGCATGGTCTGTGATGTAAAGTCCAACATTTTCACAGTCACTGATGTTGCAGTGCTTGATTGTGGGACAAGCACCCTGACCACTGACACAAACAGCCGACCCCACTGAAACAATCAGCATCAAGGTTTAGTAATAAACCAACACACGACTCTATCTTTAAAGAGCGGCGGTATTACCTGTGCATGTGCTGCGTATGATACAGTGGTCGATGATGGGGCTGCAGTTCACTGTGATCTCCAAGCAGTGATGTGCATTGTGGTGTTGGGCGGATTTATCATCAGGATTGAACTGCCATGGACATAAAAGGAGTTAGCAACTTTGACTGACAAAAGTAGATTTAAAAATAGATTATTCATTCAATTGGTTAAATAATTCACCCAATGCTACAGACGAGAAAAGAAGTCATCTCACCCTTATAGTCATGTATCCAACGTAAGCATCTTCAGAGCCTTCCATGAATACAAATGTTGAATCTCTGGTATTCTCAATTATAACTTTCTCTGCTACTTTCCCAGGAGCTGTGTGATAATAAGGAATTATAATCTAGACTCAAAAATTACACCATGAATTTGTATTGACTTCACACTCAATCACGTACCAGCTCCAATCATAGTGATAGGCGACTCGATGTAGATCCATTCATCTGTGTAAATACCAGAGTGGACGAATATCAGGCCATCAAAGTGGGGTTCCTGACCTCCTCCGAGAGCATCCTCAATGGTGTCATAGTACTGAAAAAATGTGACATGAAAACAACTGAACAACTTTAAATGAATAAAATGGGAGCAATCTCCAAAATACTACAATCAGTTCACTTACAAACATGTTCTCTCTCCCTTTGTATCTGGCCGGATTACTGTAGAAGTGTTCTGCAAAGCCTGGCTTTACATGTGCTCCTTTATACTGTAAAATAAATGGCAGCATTATTATGATTGTTATTTGTAATGTAGAGAAAATATATTTCCTAAATATGCCATTGCCATGACATTACATTTTCAACAAGACCTGTTAAAAGCCATCACTCAAGAGATGCCTAAAACAGTTCTGTGCAGGAAACACAATCCTAAAGGTCGGTGATTCACTAAGGAATGCAATTTAAACACACAGTTCTTTTCTATGCCCTGCATAGTGAATGCCACCACGGTGGCCTCTGTTACTGCCCTTTTGCATGGCATTAGGTATCTGTACACAGAGGACTTAAAGCAAAGAAATAACTTTATGCGACAAATATATCACTGTAAAGATTAAAAGTTTAATGCATGTCTACTTCAGTTTGGAAAGCTGTACTGGCCTCCACTAGTGCGAACTAACACTACTGCATATCTACCATAAATTATCTGAATAACCATTAAGCACAGAGCATTACTCCAGGCAGAGCTGGAGAAGCCCTCCAGTAAAATATTAAATCAATGGTTTGCTTGCAATAAAATATAAATTCTAATAAATCACTGTTAATTGAGTGAATAGTTAAATCTTAAAAGAAATGAAAGATGTGTTTATTAAGTCAGCAATGACTCAGTTAAGTCCATGGTAGGATACATACCAGCTGCTGAAAACTTTCCTTCCAAGGGTTAGGCTGCTCATATTCCTCAGGGTTTATCTGGTAGAACTTCCCTGCCTCTGGGTGCATCATGGGTCGTGTGTATTCAAAAACTTCCATATACAGCCGTTTCCTGAAACACAGAAGGCACAAAGACATGAGCACCATTTGATTTTGTGGTAGAAGGTCTTTGTTTTTGTTGTTTTAAGAGAGTAGCTTTAGTCCATCAGACTAAACCATCAGTATATGTGATGATCAAGAGATGCTTACTTTAAACTTAAAAGTACATAATTAAATCAAAATCAAATAACACACCAATCATTTGAGCATATTGGATATGCATAGACTTAAGCTACAATCATTGTCTCACCAGAGGATGGGATCATTAGCGAGCTCACTGAACCTCTTGCAGACACATGCAGCACGACACAAGTCCTGCTCCAACAGGTAGGAGAAGATCTTTAACACCACTTCATCTGGAAGCTTCTCTTGCAAATATTGCTCTGCTGGAGCTGCTGGGGAGGGAACATTTGGAACCATTAAAAATGGCAAACCAGGTTTTGAGGGGGACTGAAAAAAGCTAAAGGTAATTATAGATATTTGTCACAAGGGAATCACAAGAATGACCACTGGTCACCACAGTTTACATTATGTGTAAAAATGGAAAGCATATTCTTGCTTTTACTTCAGTGTTCATAAGCACTGATGGTATACAAATGTTTTGATAAAATACGTATAAAGGCTGGTACTGTAGTATTATGATTTTTTTTTTTTTAAATATAACCTAACCCATTCTAACACCCTGTTCCAATTTTGGTCATACTTAAAATCTGTGCTGTGTTTTAAATGTGTAAATATACATGTTACTACATTCAATGGCTAAATATGTTGAAGTGTAATCCAACTAAATTTTACAACAAAATGTCACTTAAAATCTACAATTCTTCTAAATTACATATTAGAATTCAAGTGTTGTGATATTTTGTTTCTTAAATACATCCACCTGGATACAGCAAACATCAGTATATTACTGTATATTTTATTCTATGGATTTTAATCAAAAAGCAGCTCTTGAAAAAAAAAAGCAATTAGCTAACAAACTGACCCTTGTGATTAATACAGGTGAAATGTTTTCTCAAATTATGTGTTCCTAATTACCTGGTAAATCCTGACACTTTCCTGAAACTCTGGGGCGCTTGGGTCGGTGTCCAAAGTTTTCTGTCATTGAAGTGGAAGCACCCTGCCAATTTCAAAGAAATAGCATGCATTTGTTATTGAGTTTCATCAAAATCAGTCATAGAATCATACCATCTTTTCATGGCCCCTATAATTTCATGGATAAATTGGCAGTTCTGATAATTTACTAAATAACATACTTCCATGTTTGTCTTTGTTGGACACACTGTTCTCTTGGGTAGAGACTTTCTTCTAAGTTGGTAGGGACTATTCTGAGCTCCTGGACCGGATTCTTCTGCAACCATATCTGCAGGAACGTCCTCATCTGCAAATGGTAGAAAAGATAGAAAATTATGTAGCATTTGTCAAAACAGTACAAAAGAATAAAGAGAAAACATAAAAATGACAACACCATATCAATGATGTAGCAACTGTGGAATGATGTAAAAATCCAATTTGTATCCATGTCTTGTCCCGTGTGATATCATCTTCCCTGCTGTCATCAAGTCCTGAAGCATGTGTAGCATGATCTAATCACTGGCATGATGTGCGCTTTGCTCCAGTTTGGCTGAATGACCTTTTAAAGTACTGTATACAGTATATAGTTCCAAATAATTTCAAACAATTGCCCAAACAATTAAGTCAAGGAACAAAAGCTTGGAAAAAAATACAACCTTCATTACCTGTTCTGTAAAAACTGCTAACAGATCTTATCAAAGAGAACAGAACAAAAATAGCACTAATCTGAAGATAAATAATCATGTCATTTATGGCATGATGAGTTGACTCCAGACCTTAGAGGCAAACCCTCACTGCCTAGCAGTTGCTCTGGTTGCAAACATGACTCCTCGGCTACTAAGCAAGTAACCACTACAAACATGATCTAAGCAAGTCTTCTTGGTATTTGGACACCAATAAAATCAATGTATAAGTTACATGTCTGATTTAATCAACACATCAAATCCAGATGTAGTGCATCACTTAAACAGTTTACAGTGCAACTGTGTCAGTTAAAAACTTTATTAAGCACACATATGCTGGAGGTTCAGTGAACAATAAAAAAGGTAATGATGAAGTAAATAAAAAAATGTAAAGTCAGTGAGCAGCAATATTGATTGTTGAGCCCTACATCAAAGATAAATGGGTTTTAAATCCGTTAGCCCTTTTTTATAAAGGGTATTTGATCTTCAATGTTCAAGCTATGTTGAATAGAAGAAATCGAGGGCATTGCCAAATCATTGCACTAAATTAACATCATCAAGTTTTTAACTGTAAATTAGTTTCTACGTTAACATTAACTAGGAATGTATCCCTTAGATTAAGCCATTTAACTGATGCTTTTCATGTGCAACATTACGACATGTCATCAGTCCTCCTAATAACGCAGTGCCCCATGCATTAAATACAGTTATAAGATTTATTAAGTTTCTAATCCTGACAGGGTAACTGCAACAAACTGTATCTGAGGAACAACCATATCTACTACAAAAACTGCAGCCAATGTCTCCTGTCAAAATGCCGTTTGTTGTTACACAGCGTTATTCTTAAAAAAAATCCTCAAACATAAAGTGCATTATATGTAACTGTAACCCTAATTTCAATGTATGCACATAACATTTAAATTTAATGGTGCAAAGTCAGTGAAGGCTAGGGGTTTTTATATACGTCAGGACGCAGATAGCTAGCCAAACATGCTAATCATAACAGCTAATGCAGGCTAGGTTTGGGTAGCATGCTACGACAAACCACTTTGTGTATCCTTCCCTGCGTTTGACACTACTTATTCAAGCAGACCCTCATGTATCACTCGTAGTTTTCACATGTAATCTAATGTTTGACATCAAAAATAAGAAGCCAGGCTGGTTAAAAGGTCAGACAAGTGAAAGAACGACAGAGCAGAAGCAAAAATCAAGCAAAACAAAGCGCGGCCTGAGTGCTAGATACAAACACAAAAGCCTCGGTATTTCCTGAAACCACAGCGACGTTTAGTTCCTGCCATTAGCCACCCACTGTTTTACCAAGACGACAAACGTTATCATACTGTTAGCAACGCTTATGAACACAGACCACAACTCCGACTCCATCACGGCATTGCATCCACTGTTCAGTCCTAACGTCCCCTGTTTGACAAGTCGTTTTGTAATGCTAATGCTAGCTTAGCCGATCTTACCTCTTTCCTGGTGGTTCCTCTCCGGCTGCACCGGGCGCGGCCTCGATACTCGCCTAGGTCTTCTGCTAACGTTGCTTGCTCTGACGGAGTTCATTTGGGTGTTGTTAATCTTGAGGAAATGTCGAAGCCTTCACAGCAGAAGAGGCGACGTTGGATGCATCATCTATGTCTTTTTCTTCTGCATTGTACGATCTGCCATCATTCACCGCGGCTCCCGAAAAAGATCTCGCTGTGTGTTATTCCCGTTCCCCTGCACTGGTTTTACGCCTAGCCCCGTTCTACTGGAACAGGAGGAGCCATAACAGACAGTCTCAGTCCGTCAGGCCTCAGTCACACATCACATGGGTGGAACTCTTGCCGTCACGTCGCACTGTCCGTGCAGAGCGCTCAATTCAACTGTGTTTACATCCCTTGTATTCAGTTACACGGCTGATGAGGGAGCTTACTCGTACAGCACACTTTTGGACATCCTCTTGTTTTTAGCTTCACTCAGCCACTTAAATAATCTTGCTGGTACAAGTTAACAGGATCAGACTGGTATTAATGGGACTGACCAAAACACGGAATGCTCAGGTTAAGCTCCGCTGATCGTTTATTTTATCATTTATTGAGAAGAATCAAATATTCAAAAACCCAGTGCTACTTTTCTGGCAGTTCCCAAATAATTTTTTGTTTTTATTTAACATTTACTACGTGATTTATCACCATTTACTATAATAAACTTTTTTTGTACTGTAAGTCATGTATTTAATTTAGATGTTCACACAGCAAATTTCAAGTTAATTATATCAAAACAGGGGGGAAAAAAACTCAATAAAAACTGACCTTTTCACCAAATATATCCTTGACTGAGCATAAACCAAGTGTCTCCATCCACTATCATTTATCCAACTCCATTGGTTTTACTGCTGAATCAATGTTGTAGAAGATGACAGTGTTTCCACAGTAACTATGGTGCAGAATGGGTCATATCTGATGACCATGAAAAGATGACAAACTGTATTTTACACTAAATATTTACATGTATTGATAGGATTAGTGGATCAACAGGTATTAGACATTTTAGATTAGTAGATGGTCTTGGTTGCCACTGGATGTTTGGGTCTTTATGGGTTAAGATACAAATGAAGCAGCAAATCTTATATAGACCATAGGTGCCAAACTCATTTTACTTCAGGGGCCTCATATAACCCAATATATTTTCAAGTGACCAGTAAAATAATAGTCTTTAAATAATAACAACTCCAAATTGTTCTCTTTGTTTTACTGAGAAAAAAAAAGTTGAATGAAATTAGTTATTCTCTCCCAAAAATGTGAATAACCTGAAAACCTGAAATGTCGCAAGAAAAATAAGTGGCATTTTAACAATTTATGTCTGAACTTGGTTGTTTTAAGCATTTAGTAACAGGCATTGTATTGTTAAAATCTTGGGGCTTGTTATTTGGAACTAAAATTAATTTGACACCCTTGTCTGTTATTTTTTTCAGTCATTTTTGCACTCATGGGATGCAAATTCACCCCATGGACCAGTTTTTGGAACTCTAAGTGGGCTTTTTTTGCCCATGGGCTGTATGTTTGACAACCCTATTTTAGATCTTTTCAAGACATAGGTTAATGTGTTAAAATAATGAGTTAGAACAAAAAGCTGCCAGTATCTACTGCAATAATGACCAAATCGATTCAAGATTTCTCACTCTGCCTGCTTCCTCTATTCCTTACTCCTCAAACAGATTCATTATTTCAGCTCAAAATATCCCCAAGGAATCAAATAATGAAAATCTCTATTTGAAGTGTTTTTACTGGAGTAACATGAATAGGATTTACCCTTAGTTTTTAGCTAAGCGTTGCACCTGCATCAAAATGGTGTGACATTTTTGCCATGTAAAAATGTGGTCTTTTGTCCTGATGGTGGTGCTATCATACCTGATCAAATGAGCACAGTGTATGAAACAATTTTAATGGCAATTTTAGTAGTATTTTAATTGCTGCAGTCAAGCAAAATTGTAGTTTCTGAATATTTTTATTTTTATTTTGGGAGAACAGATTTAACCCAGCAAACACTCTGATTGATTATGCAATGTGCAAGATCACATAAATGACTTTATTATGTTGTTGGTATTGACATCTGCATCTACATGTTTGTTATCATCTTTAGTCTTTTTTGGAATGCTCGCATGTGACATTATTGTGAGCATTATTTGTTACTTGAATAAACATATCATCGCAATTTACAGTCTAACTTGCACAGCAGTGTGAATGTCCACTAGATGTCTCTTCATCTCTATCTGAGTTCTTACCACATGTGTCTGCAAGCATCACATGAGACCAAACAATATCTCTCAGTCTATCTCTATTGTCTGAATGAAGCTTTCACTTGGAGATTTTTAGTCTCACTGGTTCTGAAGTAATTTTTGTCTCATATACATCAGCGTTTCCTCCCGGCAGTCATTCTAAATCATAATCATTTGTTTCCAGACCTCTTGCATCCGGATGCTGCCATGACAATGCTATTGTTTGTCATACTGATGATATTAAGTAGCCTGTTACAATGATAAATTATCTTCTGCCTGTATCTAAAAACACAGGTCTGTACTGTTGATTAAAAAAAAAAAAAAAAAAAACCTCAGTCCTTGAATCACTCATCGTTTGTTGTGACTATGACATTTTATTTTCCTAGTTAAAATGAATGTGGCATTAAAATGTTAATTATTTATCAATTATAAGTGTCTTTTTTTGGGGGGTGGGTTAAGAGAAAAAAAAAGACTCACAACTTTAAAACGTCATCCAGAGCAAAACTCCACAATATACTGTAACATCAGAACTAATTTAATGGCCTTTCATAATCTGTCTCATGTATGTATGTTTTGAAAGTTAAGGATTAACATATACCCAAACCTGATCAGCACGACCATCTGTGATTTCTTGATCTCTGGTCATTGACCCATCTGTGTGAGTTTGTCTGTCTGATGAGGTTAATGATGACTGACCTCATGGATGGAGATATCACAAGTCAACTGAGAGCCTTATGCTGCCACATTGTTCTAATAAAATACCTCCTCTTACAGTCTTTATTTTATGTCATTAATTTTTAAGTCTGTAACTTTAGGTAGGCAGACGTCTATTATTATATCAAGTTGTTTGCTTTTTAAATTGACCTGATATAGCCTATTTCATTGTGGTATGAAAAAGAAACCCATTGTCTTTGTTTAAATTATGATCCTCCAAGAGACTGTCTTTTTTACCAAATCAAATATAATGTCAATGTTGTTATTTCAGTTTTTATTGCAAAATCACCTGTCAGTGTAAAAAAAAAAAAAGATATAGCAATGTATTCTTTTTACCTGAGCTTAAAACATGAAGAGCTTAACTGTGAAGATATCTGTTGTTTTTTAACACTAATCTGTTAGAGACAGCAAGGCACATGTGTTGGCTTGGTAACCAATCTAGTATCCAGTGGCAACAGAGGTCTATTGAATGCTGGGTGGCTCTGTATTGGCTGGTGTGCCCACCACTCTTTAGTGTCATCAAGTCACAGAGGCACATCCATATAGCAGCACTGAATAATGCTAGGTTTGTGTAATATTTAGCTCAGCAGTCAATATCTGTTTGTGAGATTGGGGAAGGGTCACCTTACCACTGATACCATAAATGTTCGTTGTGTCCAACAACTTAATGTGTTGACCTGCAGGAGGTAGCACTTTCTTTTTCTTTTTGTCACCCTTTCTTTATCTCTGCTTTTCTATAAGATGCAGACTCACAAGATCACAAAGTCTATGTCAATGGCCTTACTTCAAATAACTACTTTCTTTGCATTATGTGCGTTCAAGAAACCTCAATGTGCTTCAATGCCTCTACTCTTAGTCATCATTAAGTCCTATCTATATCTGAAGGCATCCACTGGAGCAGAGGCAGACACAACAGGATAAGCGTCTTTGTCTCAGACTCCTGTCTGTCAGAGACACCCCCCTCCCTGCCTTCCCTTTATTTGGGCGGCTGTTAGAGAGAGGGCAGATGGCTCATTACCATAAATAGGACAGAGAGAGAGAGAGAGAGAGTGAGTGAGGGGGCCGTGCACATCGACCAACAGGACCATGGTGCCCAAAACCAAGGAAATGGGAGGCCGTTGCTAGGAGAAAGGAAAGACAGCTTTATGGCAACACAAAGCTGATTCCCCCATCCGACCTCATCTTGTTCCCGCCCCCTTGTTCCCTGCTCTGGGGACCGAGCCTGAATCTGCCGGTCGGGGACAGATGGTCGATGGGCCCCACCGTCTCTACAGCTGGACACAGGCTACATCAACACAGTCAGACCTGGCAGGACTGAATCACACCTAATCCTGTCCAACCTATGAGGAGCAAGAGCAGAAAGAGCTGAAACCCAGGCCATCAGCTAAGAATAGACCCACACTTGTTGCCCACAGGGAAAGTGCCTGCACAATAATATGTTCAGAGTTTGTCTTTAATAGTATAATGCACTGGTAAGATCGAGCATCATTCACTGATGATAACCACAGATTGTGTTTTCTCTCTCACTCTTCCCGCTGTTATCTAATTTCTAAACAATTAAGAGTAATGATTTGGACATGTGTAGGGGATTTCTAAAATAAAACACCCACCTACACAAGCATACACAAAAAATACATGAATGACTATGAAAAAGAGAAATTCGGATTGTTTTCCAGTCACTGTTATTTTTAATCTTTCTTGATTTTGCTAATCGAACTAATTTCACTGACTGTTTAACGTATCCATCCATACGTACATTAACAGTCTACTAGATTAAGACACACTGAGTGGTGGGAGGGACTATCTCCAATATGGAAAGAAATATAGACCCTGTAACTGAAACAATAGCACATCTGCTCTCTTGGGGCCTCTGGTTAAAAGGGCAAGTGCAGCCAACTGTCACAATAACAGGAAATAAGTTAAATCAATTTTAAAAATATTTTGCAAGGTAAGTAATGTTGTTTTGTGGTAGTTTGCTTTATGATTTTTAAACACATCAATATTATGTTAATGTTAATGTTAGGTTAATTTATTAATTAATGTCATGCCAGTAGGTTTAATACATTTTGATTATTAATGTTTGGGTAGAGGACGTATAACATTATATTGTTAATTTATCATATTTAGAGAAGACGAACGGGAAATGCAGGTTAAAAAAAAAAAAAAAAAAACACAGGACATGAAAAAAAAAGTATGGCAGAAGCATGACAAGTAAGCAGAAAAGAGGCGGTGCTGCATCACCTAGCCATCCGCCCTGGTTGCATAGGAACACGAGGGCTATGCCTACCCTGCAGACACACTCCTTTCCTCTCTCCTCTGCCACGCTTCATTACCCAGTGCTCAGCCAGGCACAGAGAGGCACTGCACCACTTTCTCTTCACTACAGCCTTGTGCCCACTTACAGCCACAGAGCCAAGCTCCCTGTTGACCCAGGCAGGGTATTCACTGCCCCTCAGGCATCAGGTCACTCTCACTTTATATACAGGCAGAGACAACAGGGGAAGATCTGCCCTTGCATTATGGGTGACCCTGTGATAAAAAAAAAAAAAAACAATTGGGTGGCCACATCCATGGCTCTCAGATTTTGCACGAGTGCACTGTTTTAAATCAGACTTTTGATACTATAAAGATGCATTCAAAGCTATGTCACTATGTTTTGTACCTGTGTATTATTCTTGAGGATAATTGCATTGAATCCATATGCGAGACAAGACATACCCTGTTGGGGAACATTAGTAATCCTTCATATGTGTCATAGCTCACCACGTTGCTGGTAGTGCCAGACAACACTGCTGGGCACAAGACCACCATTGTCCTACAAGATAAAGTGCATTTGTGACTAAGGCATGGTGGAGCAGCCCAGACACTGAGAAAAGATAAGGGAGTGTCAATGAACAAAGCTCTTGGTGTTATGTTGTTTACAGTGAAGTCATCAGTTGACTGTTTCTACAAACGTCACTCATGACTGAACAATGCTGATGAAGCATTTTAAATTGTAGGTAGAACATAACATGTCACAGTAGCTTGTCTTTCCTTTATCCTCCTGCTGCCTCTCAGTTAATTGACTACAAGTGCTCATTTGCCTGCAAGGAGCAGTCATTAAGGGTGAATAACAAAATTTAGCTTGGCAATAGAACAGCTAGGGATCAATGGGTTAATTCAATTGCCCCTGCATGAGGTGTATTGTATAGCAAGACCATTTGCAGGCCTTTAAAAGGGTGTCGTGCAGTTTAAGTGTACCTAAAAGTGCAAAAAGATAGCATGGATTGGGGTCAATAAAGAGAGAGAAGGACAGCTCTGGGGGCAATGAAATAAAAACAGACCAAAGTTAAGTTGTGTGTGTGTCTGACACTAAAACAGACTGTTAAATAATCTAATTTAAAAAGGCAGTCATTTTTATTTTTCAAATTATGGATTGTTAGATAAACCCTGCAATCAGTACTTCAATCATCTGGACAGCTCAAATAGACTGTAATCTGTTTATTATAGGTTCAGTTGTTTGAAGCTTTTCATTTCCAACAATTACAACACATTGGGCATGGATCTGAAACATGTAATACTGAAAATCAAGCAGGGATTGATGCATCCACTGGGGCTTTAACACTGACTGATTTATAGAATGAGGTCAAGTACCACAAGACATGATATTGCATGCAGACAGTCTGAGGCGATGTACACTACACACTATTGCAGACAAACCCTACAGTCCCTCCTGCATCTTCATAATAAGTCATTGACAAATTAGGTCTGAAATTTCTCTCATCCATTCATCTGTTCTTCACATTATTTAACTATTCTAAGAGCTTATTTGCAGACTGTAAGCATGCCGATTTCTGGAAGTTTTTTGTGGAGAAAGACGATCTTCAAATTACAAGGTCATCTGAGATATGTATTATTGTATTTGTATCAGGAGGTGTCTTCTGTTTCTCAAATTATGTCATTGTCATTACAAAAATATCCCCATTATTTACCAAATTGTTATTTTTAATACAGATAAATTCTTGAAAAAAACTGACAGAAATCACCTTACTATGCAGCTAGCTACACTGTTCTGTAACATTAAACATCTAAAACCTGGCATGATTTAATTCACTGCCCCTAATTCATATTGCTATGCATGATCCTGCTCTGGAATTAACTGTCAGTTTTACCTCTTTAACAAGTGTTTGCCCTGTTTAACCTGGGCAAATACACTGAATCAATACAGATTTATTGGATATTTGTTTGACTGTTGAGGAGCTCATTTCTCTGCCCTACATGTTGAGTATTTTATTGCCTCTGCATTAAAGGAAGCACTTATCAGCAGATAGATAACAGACAATCAGCAACTGCTGACACAATTCATAAGACCTGGTTGGCAGAAAGGATTGTCAAACAAAAGCTTCTGTCGGCAAACACACTCCTCAGTGGAGGATAACTGCAGGCAAAAGCGGGGAGAGCCTCTAGGGAAAAAAAACCTGAAGAACAAAGAAAGTGTTGCATTTGAAACATGTTGACCACGCCTGGTTGCTCTGCTGACAGTTAGGGGGCTTGTACAAGTAACATTCACACTATTTTTACAGCAAAAACATAAATGTAACTTATTATTTATTGAGGAATTCTTCAAAAATAAAAAATAAAGTGTTATTTTGGTCTGACTAAAAAACAGAACAGAAAGACTTCCATAGTTTAGTCTGCCTCACTATGACTTCTGTCTATGTTTCTACACAGCAGGTGGCATATGACAGCTTCACAGACAGTTGCAACTTCCTTCTCAGGAGCATACAAGTACTGTTTTATCTAGGAAAATGACATGTCTATAGCTAACACATAGCACTGGAACAGACATGTCTATTCCAGTGTGTATAAGATAGTTCACACACTTTAATCTATGCCACAATTCTCGTGATGAATCTTTCCCTTCACATTTGAAAGAAGGTTTGAACTAATTAGGTGAGGTTGCCGGTGATCTGTTGGTGTTGGTTCCATAACTACAGCTAGTGGTTGTTTCAGAATCCAAAAGAACTAAGCCAGAGAATTATAGTAGTCAGTCATATCATCTCCTAACCAGGGTGGAACTCGGCTGATTTGTGTATACCAGTAAACATTTTGTGTTACATAGTCCTCTGTGGAGAAGTTCTGAATGTAGTTTTCCTCCAAGCACATAAAATGATGATGTTTCTGCTTTGTAAAATATATTGCAGAGTGTATTTCCATGCATGGAACAAACTTAGACAAAACAGAGAGGCAGCTATTATCTTTATTGCAGACAATATGCATGTTGGGATAATCGTGTGAAAAGACTTTCCTCTTGGTCATGGTGCCTTTCCAGTTTCCGACACTAAAAACCATTTATCCTATTCTTTACAGCCAGGCTGACAAAGTGTCAGCATTTGTGTTCTCGGTCCAGAAACTAAAACTAGGAGTAATGAAAAAAAGAGAATGAGAGAGAGACAGAAAAAGGAAAGTGAGAGAACAACAAAGGCAGGAGGACAGGACTGAATGAAGAGCACCATACAAACAAGGGTTGTCACTAATAGAGAGTTTTATGAGCTCCAGAACTGCTGAAATAGAGTGTGGTGCGTGAGCAGCAGCTCTTATCGGCTCACTGACAGTAAGGGAGGGTGAGAGCTTCAACACTTGCACTCCGTAAAAATGGTCTGATTCATTTTCCGCATGAGAGGGTCTCACTGGGGCGGCATCAGACCAGCCAGTCCACACAGATTTATGGACCATTAAAGCAGCAGGCCTCCTGACCACTATGCCACCATAGGCTGCCTGTGAAGACACACGGCACCCTCTGCATGCTCAGTCACTCCTCTCCATCATTGGCTTGCTGCCTTATTGTTCATCCCCACCACTTTTATGACCCTTCATAGACTATGGTCATACTACATATTATGAACAGTAATCTCACTTTTATGCAAAGGGAGTTGTTAACAGCAATTATTCTTACACTTCAAGTTAACAGGAGTCTCACAGTGTTATTTTTGTCATGTCAAGATCATCTTTGCGATCCTTAGTTTCTAATTAACACCCTGGGCAGACGGTATGTCATATGGTGTAGGATCTGCTCCAATACTGTTATTACAAACATGAACTCTGCTGATGGTCAGTGGGGCATGTTTTAGCCTAACAGTTTTACAATCAGATTAGCACCATTACAGGCACACAATCTAATGGGTCTGTCTTTTCATGGAATCCTCAATCAACTGTTTCCTTGGTGATTAATGCATCTCGTACACTTCTCTTCTCATTTAGCTTTGCAACTTCATCAAGCTAGGAGTGATACAGTAGGAAAAATGGGGCACAGTCTATTCTGCTTGCTGGCCCTAAGAATAGCTCTGTGTGCAAGAAGATGATGTTGCAGCAACGCAAGCAAAGGCTCAGAAGCATGAATGAATGAACAGTATCCAAAGTGCCCTGCCACCACTGATATATCTCTATTTAACAAGGCCCTCAAGCATTTCTATTGATTTTTAGTTGACAAAATGAACATAGCCATTCTTAATGCTATTCTTTGTCTTCTATGTGTGCATCAAATACGTATATACATTAGTGCTTCTACTCCCAGTATCCTCAACCCAAACATGCAGGTATATGTAAAAACAAACAAGACTGAATAGTAGTAATATTGAGTTCAATACACATCAACATATCCGTCAGACAAGCTTGGCAGAGAACTGAAATTGCGCCACTGCAAATCCTGTTTGTCCAGTTAAAAGCAAAGCAAAAACAAGGGCGTGCATCTGCACTAGTGTAGAAGAATGTACAGTACTACTGCGTGGCAGGTATTTGGGATTATACACAGTAAAAGCAAATTAAGTTATTTGATCAGTCCACAGAGAGCTACTTGTGTACGCTTATGAAATGGAGTGGTGGGGATGAGTAAGGTATCACCATTATGTGAAAGTTACAGTTTGGTGTGAAGTCACTGTTGGCCAGTAAAGCTGCACTCAACAGATAGCCAGGCAAGAACAGAACTTAGCAGATTTCCTGCTAAAACACTTTTGACTACAGAAGCATATCCACTCTGTCATGTATAACCTATAACAGGCACTTATGGGTCATTTTGGACATTAATTTAGCCTAATCCATGAAAAGCAAATTTATTTAATCAAAATCTGGGGAAAAAAACATGACTGTGTCTTTATTTTCCTTTTTTTCTTTGCCTAAACACTCAAACATTACACACTTTACTGTTAATACAGAACCACACATGTCACATTAACTCCTTGTATGGTCGTTTACTCTAGGAGGGGCCCACTTGAGGGTCCTCTATCGTCACGAGGCTGGGTGTGGTGACACATCCTCTATCTCCGCCCCGAGGTGTTTGTCTAGCCCAACGCGGGAGTGTTTGTGTGGGACCCGTCAAGCTGGATCACATATTTAATTCTACAAAATATACCACATTCTAGTTATCACCTACAACTATTAGTTATTTCCTCAATAAACCTGTATGTAAAAGATCACATACATATTTACTCCTACGGCTACGTTACGAGCAGCTGCTGATAAAAGTGAAAGCACATTACACGATGCAAAATAGGATGGCGTGCGCGCTCGCGGAACTCCTGCGCTGCGGCAGTTGCCAGGGGAGATAGGAGGGGAGGGGTTTTGATTGGCTGAAGTGGGCCTGTTGCTATGACGACGGCAAGGGGTTTGGTAGCGTTGCCGTGCGCTGTGTGATCTGCGCGCTGCGTGTATGGAGGAAGCAGCTGCTGATCTGATCTCTGACATTGTGTGAGACAGACATCTGAATAAACTGCGCACGGTCGTTTCTTTAAACACTCCGCACGAAGGCACGCCGTGCATGATTGTAAGTATTTGACCTTGTTTTATTTTTTCCGCGACTGCCTAATTTTGCCAGAATACGGCGTGCGGTTCGAACAAGCTAAAAGTAAATGTGGTCAAGTGACTTTGCTTAGAGCAGCCAGCATGGCAGATCAAGCGACAGCATGTGGCAGGCTAGCTAATGTTAACATTACTTCTGTCTGTTTTCGGGGCTCGAAGCTTAAAGAGTAGGGTAGGTTTGTATCTTTATAGAGTCAAAGAACGGCTATTGTTACGAACATACCCAAACAAAATTACTATACTATTCTGAGCACTTGTCGTAAAAATATTAAGCTAACGCTAGCAGTACATTTACCTTCACTGACCCATCGGGCGACGGCTAACGCTACTTTACTTCACGGCTGTGCTGGATGAGCTAACGCTGGTAACTAGTTAGCTAGTGGACTTGGCTCTGTTAAACAACATTTTATGAACTCGCTAAGAAATAAGTTTCTTCGTAACAACTCCCGTCAGCCGGGAAGTGTTGTGCAATAGTCCACGTCATTACGGGTAACTTTGAATTCCTCATTGTGTTATTGCTGGTGGTTGTGTAGTCCGTTTTGATTGATAATACACCTTATCAAAATGACAAAGTACGTTCATTCTCTTTGTTATACATAGTTTGTGTTTTTCTCTCGCTGATTTAGCCGCCAAATTGTTCGAATTGCCCATATTAAGCAGATTTACGTTGGTATTCAATTAAGACATATATCCCCCTCATGTATCTCTAAATAGCTGAATATTTAATGGTATATAACAGCAGTACCAGAGGTTGGGAGGCTACACTGACTGGCTAAGCACATGATGTAATGGATTATCACAAGATTGTCCCAGATAGAGAGCGCTCAACAAACAATGTCAGAGTGTACGAAAAATATCTGTTTAATCCAGTTGTATATACAGTACAGTGTGCTGTCACTGACGGGGATATCCTATACTTAATGTTGTTCCATGTTTGTGGTGTTGTTTGCTTATTTACTTTCTCTGGCTGCTTCAAATTTGTTGTATTTACTGTCTTGGACAAATCTAGCTGAACAGTCATTATGTGGTTTGGAGTTTCTGTGTATATTTTTAAATGTGCGTGGATATTTTTCTTTTCTTTTTTTTATTTGTGAGTTTGTGACATAATCATCTAAACTGACATTATGCATTTCTTTTTGCTTGACAGTTGTTAAAGCCCTTGTGGTAAATAGAAGACAATGGCAACAGGAGATTAAGGAAAAGGACAAAAAAAGAGACACAGATGTTATCAGTCTGCCATTATTTTATTGCCAGAACTTCCAGGGTCACGTTGTAAGTCCAAACCATCTGTTGTGTTTGTTGGTCATGGTCCTAGCATGTATCCACCTCTGGAAAGTTTGTATGTGCACAAACCTCTGAAGGGTCTTGCATCCCAGAATAGATGAGGGCCTGCTAACTTTACAGACATTCATTTCTATAAATAAGACTTGTCGTAACCCAGTGATGCTGTTATTGCTGACGTGTTTTGGCTTTAATAACTTCAGGGAACTAATACATTGTCAGTGAAGTAGGAGTGTCATCATTTTCTGTTAAGTACCATGGACAATGGAAGTTACTTTTTATGTCTGTGAAATTGAGGAAAGGCTGTTTGTCATTTGTGTTTGTGCTATTCTTTTCTTGTGGGGATTGTCATGCTGTATGATTCATGGGAATATAACTGCCATATTTGAATTTAATTTGATTTATTTGTTTATTTGACAAGGACAATGTACATTCAGCAACATTACTGTAAGAGTGCCATTTTCAATTTTTTTTATCTGTTGTCCCTTACCTAGAGATCACTTGAAACCGAAATTGACATCTAATTGACACAGCAAGTGGCTGTATGGGTTATTATAACATAAGGTATTATCAACAGTGTCTCTAAAATTAAAAAAAAAAAAAAATTGTCTCCTCTGTAAATCCAGTTAATTGGATAAGATAAATCTGCTTTCTGTGCTTATTGGAATTTTTAAAGCAGAGTGCCATTGCAGTCACATATTTTTAATTCATTGCTTCATTCCCATGCTATCTCCCTGTCTGTGCTCTTGTTATTGGGATATTTTACAACAACAGTTGTAGACAGAGCAGTATGAACTCAAGTTCAACTTTAACTGTTGAAAATGTCACTCTTCACTTACAACTTATTCAACATATTGTCAACTTATTGATTTCACACCTCTACGAAGTTGTACTGTAAAACTGGCAGTACAGCAAGGTGTTTTATTTTGTTAGATGATGTATGGCATTTATATATAGCATGTCATTGTCAAAAAGAAGACCATCACAGTGCTGCATTTTATTTTGTATTTTCCAGAGTGCATTTTAAATTAGCTAAAACTCCATTCTCTTGTTCAGTCAGCACAGAACAGTGAATATCAAATTACATCTGATTGGGGAAATAAACTGGCAAGCAGTTTGCCATAGCCTGTAGATGTGACGCTCTATCAAAGTTGAAGTGGCACAGAAAGTACTGTTCTAAATGGTGGCCATGTAATCAGCCTTATCACAGAACTGTGTACTCTGACCCTGAGTAAATGAAAGGTTGCGTCTATGAAAATCCACCATGTTCTTTCTAGGTATATGAGTCTTTTCGTTCCATCAGTAAAGTTGACCCATATCACAGACCTGTGTAGGTTTGACTTACACGGTTTAAACATGCAGAACCTTCTAAAAGCTGCTATTCTGAGCTTTCCAACCTATAGTTTCCTGACAACCTGTCATTACCAAGTTGTGTAAACACTTCTGAATCTGTGGGATCAATGTAAACATTATTTGATGATTGGCACAGTAAGGAAGTTGAGAGTATGTTTTACTTGTCACAGAGTAACTTTATTCCAACATGCAACATGTATTTTCACAACTTGTTTTACACATTAAAGACATTCATAAGCAGAGTTTAAAGAAACAGCCAATCATCAATGTGTCAGTCTAATTATGTGCTAATTGCATGGCTCCCCATCATGAAGACCCCTGTTGTTTAATGAAATCATGTCATATCTATCTGGGATCAATCAATGATGTCCAGCTCCGACTGCTGACACTACCCTGTGGCGTCAACTGCCTCTGGTGCACCCAGTGTTGTCGAGTGAAACCACTGTAGTTGCATATTTAAATATTTTTATATATTCTGTTTTATATACATGGTTATCTTTTTCTTGGATTAGGAACATTTTAGTTTGTAGCCTTTGCAAACACAAGATTATGTAACTAATGAAATATAGGTGAAGACCCGGCATGCAGTTGAAGCAGTTACCAACCATGTGTCATGTGTCTTCTTTCAGTCCTCTGGTCATGTTATTGATTCCCTGCACTCTTAACATGAATGGTTTGTTTGTTTTTTGACATTTCTCATAATTTTGTATCTCCTGAGAGCCTACAGTTAAATTGTGGGTGTCTATTTTTAAGCCCAAGCTTTCCACTTAATCGCTGTCACTATTGTCCATGCTGGGGGCAGTCTATTGTGTTTAATGTCACGACAGCAACAAATCAAATCAAGTTTAAAAATAAGAAACGCGTAGCTTGAATAGAAATTTTTACAATTCCACTATTCCAGGCCTAGGTTTATTTGTTTTTGAAGTAGCATATGTATGAGAATATGTGTGTATTCCTGCTGTGATGTCCCAATATTGGTCACAGTGTTTATACACTGTGTCTATTGGGAACTGGCCCCCTCTTCTACTCCCTGACTCACTGACCCCCATAGTTTCCCTCTGCCTGTTTGATTTCTGGCAGTGTGCTGAGGATGCAGCCCATTAGCGTCTGGCTCATTGAAAACATCACTGATGTGTATGTTTCCTTGATTGAGAGAAAGTAAGGGGAAAGCACGACTGTGTGCTGTGTCACAGTGGCTCTTTGTCTTGTCACCCCTGGTTGAATTAACAAGATTTATTTAATTGATGGCAGTTTGACAACAAAGACTCTGAATTACTAGCTTTTGTGTAAGAGATAGAGATCTTCTAGGAAGACCCAATCAAGCACAGAGTTCTCAAAACTTTATTCATTAAAATAGCACTGGGCAAAAAGAAATGGAAATATAAACGTTGAACATGAACATTTGAATTAGAATTGTATTATCTGATCTGCATTTGAAACAGCTACTTCCATGAATATGGATGGAGCCGTCTACTACAGCCAGCCTACGATGCAACAAACTTAAAAGTAAAACTTAAGTCCTCTGTATTGTATTGTAATATTCAACACAACCTCTGACATGATAGTGTATGCTTTTTGTGAAGTAATTTGTTGATTTTTCAGAAAATACACATTTATTTGTTCCTAGTAACGTTGTTTTCCTGATGCATTTTATGAAGGTGTCTTACATTCTTAAGACATTTTCTAGTGGTTTATGTTTCACATGTGTACAATATTTGAAAAGTGCAAACACTTGCAGTGTTTCCTGGGAAAGTAATCTCAAAGAGCACATTCCAAGACACGCTTATGTTGAAACTGGCCTGTTAAAAGCACATTCTATGTCTATTCAGAAATATAAAAAACAGTTTAAGTCTACGACACTAGTGTTAAATCTTAGTTTATAGAAAGCCCAAAGTAAATGTCTTGGCAGTCTGTTTTAGAGCTTGTGAACTATATAGGGCTGTTGCGCATGCTGATTGGTGGTGAGTGTTTATACATTGAACTACGACACATGACAAGAGATAAGGTTTCAGTGTTTGCTGTGGTTGGTCTGTACTTTGGAAGGCCTCACCTTCATGGTGTGTTTCAAATCAATAGCCCATAGTCACCAATTCTGTCATTAACCATTGTTCTGTGTGCTTGTTTTGCTGTATTATCTGTTTAGTTGAAGAGTTAGCCTATATAGTAGGTTAGGGTTTGTTGTTTGTCAGTATTCTTGACACCTGGTCCCATCTATGTCCTACATGTTGGTGGAATTCATAGATTGCTGAAGTAAATACTGCTGCCTGTATAAATATTACCTCAGGCTTCTCACTGATCGAGACCACTGTTTTGGTGCAGAGCAGACCTAACTCTCTGAGTGAAGTCTGAATTTGTTTTCTGAAAATGAACTTCCTCAACAGGCAGGAGGTGTTTCCTTCCCTCCTGGTCCACTGTTTGAAACTGTGAGGTGAATACTGAGAGCTTCTGAAACATGACTAGAGCAAAAACAACTGCTCCTTTGTATGAGCTGAGTGTAGGGCCAGTTGTAATGCTTTGTGCAAGCTTTTTAATTTGCTTTAACCCAGCTTCTGAGTAGGTCATTTTATTCCATTGAGCAGTTTTATGTAAAATGCTTCATTTAGACTCAACCTGCTTAGCTTTCACATTAACGGATGCTTTATTTGTTATGACATAATTTGACCAGCCCGTAAAATAAAAGACCACTTGGCTACCTCACTGTAGAACAATCTCTCTCTCTCTCTCTCTCTCTCTCTCTCTCTCTCTCTCTCTCCTACTTAGTCAGCCCCCCTTTGTCTCATTCACATTTTTAGAGCTCCAGCCAGACTGGGTTGCCACCTAAATATCAGTTAAGGTTTCAAATAACAGCCCTTTTTGCCACAGGGTTTTTGCAACACACCTTTGTGTATCTGTTACAGAGGTGTAACTGGTTTGTGTCAACTAGTGTATTTCATGTGAACAGGGTGTGGCATGCCCACGTCTTTGTTTGATTTCAACGTATGTGCATATATAGTTTTTGTTCTTAAATCTTTACATCTGTCCTTTACATAAACACAAGTTGTTGGTAATTTTGTACTTGTAAACTTGCTTGAATGTGTGGTTCAGGCAAGTTTTTAAAGTGTGATTTAGTAGAACTTAACAGTGCCATGGCATCCAGGTTAGCTATGGCCTTTCCCAGTGCTCTTTGTCAGACAGGTTTGTGGAGAACAGTAGTAGACTGCTGGCCTCAGCATTTTACGCCTGTATTGATCTCCCCACATTAGCTCTCTCTTCATGCACAGACATGAGCACAATTGCTTCCCTTACAACATTGGCTGCCGTGGCAACTGAGTCCTGATCATGAGATACGCTCCCAGAAAGCATCTCAACCAGTACCTCTTCATTTTGATGGCGCTATCATCTCCTTTACATTTTCCTGTACATATTTGACACATCAACAGCTTGATTTGCCACTTAAAGTTATCTCCATATATCTTTGTGTATTTTTGAATAGATTAAGTGCTTAACAGGATAAAAGAGCAATTTGAAAGGGGGAAAAATGTGCCTTGGCACCTGCTGTTAAAGCTTGCCTGTTTGCACATGAATATGATGAGGGTGGCGGTGCACTGGGCTATTTTAACTTGCAGATGAGCCATCAGGTCAGCACCATTGCAGCTTTGGTATATTGTCAAGGATGAGCTGCAGTCAACAGGCCAGTCCGGCTTATTAGCTCTGTCTTCCCTCTCCACTCTTTACACACTAGTGTCCCATTATTCATTGCATTCCCAGCCGCCTCTCTTGGGTCCCTTTTTATAAGAGCAATGATAACTGCGATCATCGCAACAGCAGTGGTAATTGACCAGCTGCAGTCATGGTAAAACACTTCCTGTGTTTGGCTGGATGCAACACAGCTTTCTTCTTTCCGTCCACCCTGCCTTCGTTGATATTCAAATGACAGTGCTCTAAAGGAGCTACTCAAAAGAGGATAAGCACTCTCTAACACCCGAGGGCCCAGCTGAGAGGTCAGGAATGTGAAGATGGACTGAGGTGAAGCTTGATGTGCTTTAAGGTTAATCACTGGTCTGACACTTCGCCCAGATCACAACTTCAACTGAACTTCCAATACGAGACGGAATCAAGTGCCCAGGCAGTCATTCATGGTGTGTTCATGAATGACCAACTGCGGTTTCCTCTTGAAGTCATATGGGGTGTTTACAGATTCCTCCAGCTCCAGTAAGCCACACCTTTTAATTAAACATAGATTGACCCACTCAAAGCCCTTTTTACCACGCCTTGCGGTTTACTTTGACCTAGATGCTTGTTGTTGCCATGTATTAGGTAATACGATGATGACTTCATCTTACTAGTAAAGGGATTGTTGTCCTCACAAATTGTGTTGTTTTATATAATTAATTTGGTTGCAGTATAAACTTTGCATTAAGTTATGTTACAATTCTTTTGACTTTTGCTTTCATTTTTATCATATTAGGTGGCATCTTGTCTATCATGCATTTGTCATCATTTGAGATTTGAGATTAGAGAGTCAAATGACAAAATTATTTGATATTTCCCCAGTATTTTTATTTATGTAACCCCCCCCCCACACACACACACACACACACACACACATGTTTTAAGCTTCTCATAAACTACTTAAGAATACTATTGGACTCCTCTGCCATCATTGAGCAGACTCAGTTGGGGCTTGGGGGGGTGGCATCTTCTGATGGCTCCCATTTATTTGTGAATTTATTCAGTCTGATCCTGTCATGTCAAGGATATCTTCTTGTATTTTGGTCTCTTGGTTCTTTTAACACAAATGGGCAGTTCTCTCGCTGCCTGACATATCTGATTGCTCTACTTTGCTGAGAGCTGTGATTCATCTGAGTCTGAAGATAACTTGCGTAGCCTACCTAACTACCACTCGGTCTCTGCTGTGGTTCTCTCCCACTTTATCTCTGCTTCTTTTTCCTCTCTCTTGACTTGTCCTTGCATTTGTAGATTTTGCTGTTGCTATTACGTTCACTCTACATTTCTCTGTGCCCCATCCCTTTGCCTTTGGCCTGAAAAGCTCCTTGACTTACTTCTTTTTTTAGTGCATGACTGACACATTGCAGGACTGACAGGAATACAAGACAAAATGTACCCTATATGACCATAGCTGTGTAGACGACAGTATGTAAGCAACCTCATCAATACATTATGCATGTTTTAAAGGTTAAACAAGTCTTGACTGAACATTACTCTAAACTAAAATTGAGATTTTAATTTCGTATTTAAAGAAATGCAGCTATTTTGTAAACACTAATGACTCCTTTATTTCCTTTCATCCCCTCTGACTGGCTTTGGCAAACAGATTTGTGTGTGCACTCCCTCTCCTGTCCTCACCCATTGTGCAAACACCCTTGCGTTTGACCCAGTTCTTATCTTATCACAGAAATGAAAATGTATGCCTGTCGTGCAGACTATGCGCTTTTAGCCCTCCAACCAGGCCTGAGCATCTGAGACCACCTCAGACCAGGGTATAGACCAATGGATTTACTGCCCGGCAATAGTCTGTGACAGAGCCAGCAAGCAAGGATATCTGATTTTCTTACTTACTTTATTTTCTTATTATTACTCTTGTTTGTGGGATTTGTGCTCTTAATTGAAGGGACAGTATGGTTGTCATGGTGACACCCAGGACTTAAAACTTCTTGTGAGCTGGAGCCAAAGAGACCTTTTTGTGCTCTTGTCCTCATCAACCAGTGAGGAAGACCACAGCATACCACAAATTTTTGCATTATACAAACTTATGTAAGTTTAAGTAAGTAAGTTGACACAGATATGTTTTAGGTATGAATTATCCTATTGAGTTAATTATTTTAACACCATACTATTTCTTTTTCTCAACTTTCTTGCCAGTTACATTAGACTTCACAAAAAATTAAACGTATTCCGGTGTGCTCTTTTTTAGCCTATTTAAGAAATATTAGTGTTCTCAATGAACATATTTGCTTTGAATTGGTTAATGATACAGGCCTCCTTTTAATGCTGGATCTCCAAGTGGCCTAAATGACTGACATGTGACAATGACTCCCTCTTCGGCACCCTCTTCACACTACTTAATCTGGCTTGTGAGAAAGTGAGGCTTGATCCTAGTTGAATGCAGATCAGCCTGTAAGAGCCATCCACTCTGTGAGATATTGGCCTTCCATGGTTTCACGCTCATTTACACATAACGAGCAGCTGGGCCTTGCCTGAAATGAGGTGGGCGTCAAGGAGTGGAGCCTTAAGTCGGTTCACTTGCTTGAGATGTCCTCAGCTGGAGTCAAGAAGGGGATTGCTGAGAGACTCTCCGTCATCACAAGACAGGGACAGTGAGGGGGCCCAGAAAGTGGATTAGAAACAAACAGGCACTGCTGCGGCGCTGTGCATCCAGGGAAAATATACGTCCAATATGTTGCATTAATTATTTTATTCTTTGGACTAAAAAAAATCTGCGTTCATATTCAAATAGTATTTAATAAAATCTTTTAAAATATAAACTGACTAAACTTAAGACACTTCTTGGTCAAGTTAAAGGAAAAAGTAAATTAATTTAACTGGTTTGGTATCAGTTTCCAAATTTTAAAATGATAAAATTAGTGATGATTCATCTGGTTAGAGCAGGGGTCAGCAACCCTGGTCCCCGAGACCTACTATCCTGCATGTTTTAGATGTTTCCCTCTTCCAGCATACCTGGCAGTCATTATCAGGCTTCCACAGAGCTTTTCGTCTTTTAAAGTTTCATACTGTCTACCACTTATAGTTATTGCAGATTGTTCATTTATCAGACAGGGGTAGTTGTTTGTTTCTGTAGCCTTCGTCAGAAGTGTCACCATGATGTTGCTGTGACGTGTCTTATATTTAAGCAGCCTATAGGTAAACAAATAACTGCCCCTGTCTGATAAATTAATGATCTGCAATAAATTCTGTGGAGCTTGGTGATTGGCTTGTCATTTGACTCCAGTGTGTTGGAAGAGGGATACAATTAAAACATGCAGAATAGTGGGTCTCGAGGACCAGGATTACAACCACTGGGTTAGAGGGTTCCTTGTGGAATTTATAAAATTATTTTGCTGTGAATCTTTTTCATATCTAAACAAAATCTTTGATGTCATTCAATTATTGCAGTCTGAACAAGTCTAATTGGAAATCAAATCAAATGTGGACCTTGTGAAGTATAACTGAACTGATTCAGGAAATCAGTATACACTGAAAAAAATACATTTTTATCATTATTATTGTTGTTGTTTGATTTATTTGTTTATTTATTCCAATTGAGTTGCAAAAGTTGTCAGTACATTTATATGTTTCATATAAGGGTGGTCATCACATCACAGAAAACTAGATCATAGAATACAATAAAATTCAACAAGATTAAAAATGACATGAAAAAACAATGTTGTTGCACTTAACATTAATTACAAATTCTTGTCTTTCCAGACCTCTTTGATTTAATGGGTCCAATCATTGGGATGTCACCAGATAAGAAAACGGAAATTCCGGGTATGCAAGAGGAGCGGACAGGACTCAGAGGTGTTTGTGGTGTGGGAACACTGCCTGAGGCAGAGTGTGCCTCCAGTCCGTTGGCGACCAGCGTGGATCGTACTGGAGGTACTGAGGATGAGGAGCTCACAAATCTCAACTGGCTCCATGAGAATCTTCTTCAAAACTTCACGCTAGGTGGGCCTGAAGCCCAGCCCAGTGGCAGCCCACTTTTTGACATAGAGGGAGACTACGGGTCCAGTCAAGGCCCATCATCCTCTTCCTCATCTTCATCACACAGCCGAGGAAGAGAAAGGGACTCACTGAAGTCTAAGCCGCCTTTTTCATTTTCTCTCCTCATCTACATGGCCATCGAGCAATCCCCCAGCAAATCTTTGCCCGTCAAAGAGATCTATGGCTGGATCCTTGAGCACTTCCCTTATTTCTCCAATGCTCCCACTGGCTGGAAGAACTCGGTTCGTCACAACCTGTCCCTGAACAAATGCTTCCGCAAGGTCGAAAGGAGTTTTGGAAAGGTAGGTCGGCAAACTGTCCTCTGATTTTTACACACTGCAACATTCTCTCAGTTTGACTTCACAGTTCAATTGACTGGAGTAGGAGTAGCCCAATTTAAAGTGTTTTTACACGGCGAAATGCTGTTAAAGTTTCCTTGGGCCAAAATCTGTCTGCTTTGTTTAACGAAATGCTACTGGAACAGTTGCAGTTTAGAGCTGGAGTGTGGCTCATGTGACAGTGTCTCGGTGTGTAACTCAGCCGTAGGGACCTCTGACTCTGCTGCGATAAGGGAAGAATCCAGTCAAGGTCACAATACTCCTTCAGAGGAAATGCAAACACAGCACGCTGAGATAGGATTTTATCTTCCAAAGGTAGTGCAACTGTTTGTCCAAAAGAGAGTGAAGCATCTCAGAGCTGCAATACCAACTGTCACACTGTTAGAAGAAAACAAACAACCCTAAAAGTTCAGAGACGAGTTTGTCTGCCTCAGTTTGACACACTTACTATATGCGTCATTTTCCAGTGTAGGGAGAGAAACTTAACCCTTAAAGACCCAAACATCCAGGAATGACCAAAATTATCTACTGATGTAAAATGTCTATGTAAAATGTTTAATGACTTATGAACCACTAAACCTATTAATAAGTATAAATAGGCTAATTGGTGTAAAATGCAGTTTGTTTTTTTTACATGGTCGTCAAATATGACCCACTTTGTGTTCAGAGGCTCCATTGTGAATGTGGACAATGTGAATGTGTTTCTCTGTTTCTGATATTATAACCTTCAACTTTAATTTGAGTTTTTATGAACATCTACATAATCAGTGAATTTCATAGGCCTATAGGGAAAAAATATTTTACTGAAAAAAACCCAAAACAAAATAAAGAAGATAATATTACAATAAATGGTGATAAATTAAGAAAGGTTAATTATAGAGGGGAAAAAAATCATTTGGGAATTGCCACAAAAGTACCATTGACTCTATGAATGAAATAAGGAAGTTGGCAAATACTTGTGACGAATGGACAAGCACATCCTGCACTTCCCACACATCAACAGTGAATGTGCTAACATGTATTTCAGTATAGTTTTGATTTGTAGATTAATTTTCTTAAAACTGTTGTATAATGCTTGAGACATTATTTCAGGTCTTTAAAATGTATTTCAATTCGAAGTTAATGTACATTCATTTTAATCTTAAATATATTTTAGTGGAAATTTTGCAATGATGCTCTGTAGTAAAATGGAAGCAATAGTTACTGATTGATGCAAACTGTTCAGCACGACTAGCAATCAATGCTTTCTCCAAAACTCTTTAACTGATAATACATTTAACTTGTTTAACGTGGTGTTTAGGCTAAAATGGCATCTCCTTGTATCTAAAAAAAACTTTCTAGAAGTTACTTTGAGCACTTACTAGAGGTTCAGTGAGATTTAACTTGACCTGCACATTTACAGATATGAAGCTGCACTTTGTTTAATAAAAGAAGGTCTCTGTGTTTTAAACTTTTGGTAGAAATTTGTTACAGTCGCTGCTATAAAAATGCAGCATTATCACCAAAGTCTGGTCACTCAACACAAACAACTATGTCTTTTATATATATATTTGCAGTTGTAATGGTCTGAACAGGTATTCCTCGCAGAAACCCAGTAACGAGAGGTCTTTACAAGTATTGACAAAACAGTGTCAGACCTGCATACACAACTTCATTTTCATGTTGCACTTTTCTGTGCCGATGCAGGCAGTAACACAGGTTGCCATATTGAGGTTCAGTATGAGTTCAGACTTGTGACCGGTAGAGCCCGTTGTGCCAGGTCTGTGCCCACCTCAGACCTGTTATTTTCTCACCATGGGAGAGGATGGCAGTTAGCACTCAGCGAGTAGCAACGCGGTGCGGTGCAGGCCGCTCAGCATGCAGGTGCACAGTGTGAGCTCTAACGTCTGCTGAGAGAACGGCACCAGTTTCACATGACACTTGCTGGTGGTTTCCGTTGCCATGGAGACATTTCCTTCTTCCTGCATCAGGGCTGGTTGGTAATCTGAGTCAAGGTTATTCTCCTCCCTCCCTCTTTTCTCCTCCCATACTGGGCAAGAATACTCTGCCATCAGATAAAGTGACAGTTAACACACTCCCGCACACTACACCAACAGACAAATTCATTCCTCACAGTGTTGTGAAATTATTTTTTCTTCCATTTGTTCATCTTGTTGAGGAATTCTTTGCTCTGTATTTGTTGTGTTCAGGGTTAGATCCTTTAAAAACGGAAGCTATGATTTATTGGGAGGAAAAAAAGTTAGATTGTAACAATTACAGACAGTGTTGGGAATACAGCCTACTGCCCACGTTGAATTTTTTTTTTTTACACAAACATACACAAAGTATTAAAATACAAAACTTTTTTAGAAGTATTTTTTTTCTTCTTATTTTGCATGGTACACTTCTCAGCACAATGTCACTGGATCCTTTTGTGATTGTATAATTGCACCAGCTCACTTCTAATACAATTAATTGAGCAGACATATTTAAAAAAAAAAATTAACTCTTTAAGTTTTTGACAGTTTAACAAAATTGTAAAATGGTGTTAGCATAGTGTGCTTTCAGGCCAGTCTTTCAATGACAGATTTTGTCAGGTGAGCTTTTTTAGAATTTTAAACTCGACGACAAATTGTTCTGTGCATCATTTTGATGGACTGAAAATGGGGCATATGCAATTTGAAGCTGACGTGTAAAAAGCACTGAAATGATAAAAGCTTGCTGCTGATAGCACAAACAGATTGCAGTGTCTCATGGTGACTAAGCTGTAAAAGGTTAGGGTTATACTTTCCCTTTTTTCTGATACATAATTATGATCGTGAAAATTGTTTTTACCCAGCAGTACACTTCAAGACGACTAGAAATTAATGCTTTCTCCAAGGCTCTTTAACTGATAATACATTTAACTTAACTAAATGTGCTGGGTGAGTGCAGTATTTGCGTAAAACATTTGTATAATGAACATGATACGGGCAGTTCATCAAGGTGCTATTGCGTATCATTCCGACATATCCACTTTTTTGGGACATAGAAGTTTGACTGTGCCCTCTCTTTGCTACAGGCCAATGGAAAAGGTTCTCTGTGGTGTGTTGACCCTGAGTACCGCCCCAACCTGATCCAAGCCCTTAAGAAGCAGCACTTCCCTGCCGCACATGCCTTCTGCACACCACCCGCCTCCCCACCCAGGTGAAATTACGTTCGCGGATCTTGTTTTCTAACAATTTTCGAAGGTTAAGTGTCACACCCACTTTTACACCTCTTTTAGACACAGCCGTTGATCTAGCATTTCTTTATTTACCTTTTTGCAGTGCCTCCTCACCACCTCGCCATCTCTTTCTACAAGGCTGCTCATTTAAAGGTGAGATTGAAGCATTTAAGAATGCCTGCCTGCTAAGAATCTGCAAATTTCTGGAGATTCTTGTTTGTGGAGTTTTGAAGTGTGTGTTTGTGCAGTATTTTGATTATGTTGCCGTATCACATTCCAGTCACAGAACATTCAGCATCACTGTGCTTTTATCCTCAACTCTTGGTTTGATTTGTTGCTTTCAAGTCATTGATGCCTCATGTAGACCATAATGGTGAGGGCTCCCAGTCGATGTCTCAGCCTCCTCTTTCTCCCTCTGCCTCTTGGATTTGTAACCTTGACGACAGGCAGAGGTTCTGCTGGTGCTGAGTGTCGAGCACTCAGTCTCACTGTAATCATTAATAATTTAGAGCCCCAGAAGTGAGCTATGAGGTCGTTAGACACTTTGTCAGCTCTGAAAAGAGTGGATGCACTCTCAATACCAGTAACTTGGATTTATCTTCTGTTTTGTTTATAGGTAAATCTTTTACATATCAGATCCATTGACCAAACATTGGTTGAGGGGACTATATCTTTACTTATTAGAGGAACCCCAGCCTCTTAGTGCAAATCCATAGTGCCATTCTTCCATACTGTAGGACTGACCATCATGCATGTTCTCTCCTCTTCCAGAGTCTGACATTGATGCTGCCACTGCCATGATGCTCTTAAACTCTGCCCCCGGGCACCACGTTGACCCATGTAAGAGAATCCCCCAGCAGCCATACTTTCACCTACTCTCCCTGCTGTTTGTGTCCTCCCAACATGCCACTTTATCATCGCTTATGTCTTCTTTTTATGTTCTGTGCTTTGATTTGTGTACGTCACTTCCATTGAAGCAGAATGTTTCAAGAGCAACAGTCAACATTGCGAAGTGTTTTACGAGTCGTCATTATTTCTGAAAAAAATGAAGTGTAATGTATGACAAATGATATATCTACTGGCCAGTTTTCCCTATGCTGAAAATAATGACTTATTTACCTTGTTCTTAATTTAGGCAATTCTTGGACTGCTGAAGTCTAAAGAGCATTTTAATGTGACTGGGTTTTCGATAATATTGTTTTTTGTAATTCTTTATTGACATGCATGCACAGCACTGTGATATTTTTAAATCAGGTTTTTCCTCTTGGACCGAGACAACTCTATAGTTCCTCTTTATACTTGTAAACAAATCAGACTGAAATTGTGTGTTGCCCAGCTGATTTCTGCTTTTTCTTCTTCAGAAAAAATTGAACTATTCTGTAAACTGAAAACAAAAATGTCAGCATTTCAGATGTTAGTTATTGGTTAGTTAATGAAACCAAAGAAAGGAACATGACCATTTAAAATAAGGTTCTTGCAGGGCCTTAAAAAGTCTTAAAAGTCTTGAATTTACAAATCTGCATTTAAGCCCTTTAAGTCTTTAAAGGACATTACATTTGATGTGGTAGGTCTTAGTTATGTTGCTTTAAATGTGTCGTTAATGTTATTTTACTCAGTTCCACCCGTTCCAACCTGACAATTTATACTGATATTAGGAGTCAATTATCACTAACATTGCAGCCCCTAGTGAGAAATAACTCTGAATGGTGAGAATCCAGATATTGGAGTAAATGAATAAATGTTCCTAAATTCTACAAGTCACACATTTTTGCCAGTATGACTGTGAAATAGGCTGTGATAAATTTTATTCAAAATAGTCTTAAAAGGGGCTTAAATGTAAGATGTAGAAACCTGGAGGAACCCTGTAACATTTAAAATATTTTGGTTTATTTTTATGCAAGTTGGAATTGCAATTGGTGCTATATAAAAAAAAATGTGTTTATTTGCAATGCAACTTGCAGGTTAAGCACTGCAGGTCATTACCAATATTTAAAAACATATATTTACAGCACTGTGCAAAAGTCCTGGGCCAACATCAGGTTTGTTGGTTTAGTAAAGTTCTAATGACCACACAGTTATTTCTCAGTCTCTGTATTAAAGTACAATCTGGATTTATGGGAAGTATGTACAGCATTAAAAACAAAAGCTTCAAGGATGACAAAAACTTATACTATAATTATATATTTATTGACTATAAACCGAAGTGATATTATTCATTGTGATCAACCAAGTTTTATACCACTAGAACTCCATTTAATTCAGTTTTTTGCTCATCTTTCAAGGCTGTACATATAATCCCTGTATTCTCTTGTATCAGGAAAAAAAAAAAGAGAAATAAAGAAAAATGTTTGCTCATTTCCACCCTGCAAAACCAGCTAAAATAAAGGTGGTGTCAGACTTTGCCCAGTGCTATAGGTATATAAACACTTGACATTTG